>JAVTVY010052967.1:0-253851 GCA_036873755.1 Hanleya hanleyi | reverse complement strand
AACGTTTTTCCTCGAATTCATAGGGTTTAGTTGTGTGTTGTTGTCGCCGATAGACAGGTTCAATTACAGTAAATGATAAATATCGCACGATCGATGTTTCCCAGATCTCTGGAGGCTTGAAATTGCCGAAGCATCAGCACTGATGATTCCCTGGTTTGATTATTTTTTGGGGAAAGCTAAACCGCCTTGCACTCAAACCTATGGTACAGATTGGGTCGCAGTGACACTAAGCTTCGATTCGCATGGGTGTGTATATCACGTCTCGTTGCACAATGCTGAAGCATCATTATCGGCAGAAGAACACTCGCTGATACGATTAACACGTCCTTGTTTGAAGTTCTGGCTTTTTCGGAACGGTTGTCAAGACTTATGCACATTTTTCTGCATTCGGCTTTTGAATCATGGCAAAAGTGTAGAAACGGTTAAACTTTTAGATAATAATAGAAACTTCATTAAGCGATAAATGTCTACTACAGAGAATAGCTATCAATCGATATATGGTATTTGAAAATGCATTCGAAGTCTCGCATCAATCTGCGAGATAATCTCAGCACGTTGTTTTAATACAATACCAAGTTGATTGACTTTGTGGTATCTTTGACAATAGGCACTGGAAGGAAATAGCAAAAATTGAGGATATGTTAAAATTATTTCCGCGCAATCTCTCTTTTGTTTGGACAACCATTGCTGTGCAAAGACCGGTTATTTCTCTTGGTTGCTCTGGCTTCTTGTCGGTATCCTGGCATCGTTTTCCAACACCCTGTTGATGTTGAGTTTAATTGTTGCCTGTATATGGTGATGTTCTTGTAATATTTTTGTTTAAATATGCAGTCAGTATATTTGCCTGTGGTGTCATATGGCTTCTTGTTAGTACGCCGGGATCGTTTCCCACCGGAATGGTGAACACCGAACAGACGCCTATTGAAAATCAGTGAGAATGACTTATTTATTCTGGATAACCGGGTAATGACCATAGGAACCCCACTTGGCTCACAATGCATATGGTTGCATATTGCAAAGCATTATCACCGAATGCTTGTTGACACCAACGGCTTGGAATTATCACCGAATGCTTGGTTGACACGAAAGCCAAATACTCGAAAACATCTAAGGCCGAGGGCTTCTTAATATTCTTGTTTAACATTTCAAAATGGGGAAGGAACGTACTTTCTTTTGCTATAATGGAATGTGACATATCGTACAGACACGAATTTGTCAAAACAATCTCGTGTAATAGGACTTTTGGATGGAAAAGTCGGGCATTACATTTAAAGAATTAAGGATAAAAGTCTGGTTATTGCAGCCATGTACACCATGGTTACCTGTGGGAATACCGAAACTCTGCCTCGCCTATGTCGGAAACATACATCAATACTAATACTGCCTGAGATAATACCATGCCGTATATTGATAATTATCGCATACTATTCCAATATTTTATGACTAAAATACATATTCACTACGATATTAACTGCCCGGTACAAATATGATTACCGATATATTAAGTTGTTTTTTTTGCCATACCCCAGGCATGAGCCTTACTATAAATATTTCAATATTATAGTGCAAAAGATTAGCCGTGAAGCTCTGATGCCTAGCAGATTCCTTAAGTGTTGCTGAATTTTTGAACACGATAGGTATACCATGATATCCTCGGAATGAAATTATGGTTATAACAATACATTTCGCTAATATTTAAGAGTGTTTTTACGAAGTCATGAGAATTAAGGTTTAACGTCGCATAATTAATTTGTATATCAGTTTGAAGCTGATATCAGCGTAGTATCAGTATTGTACATGTGTGTATGTTCTGTGCAGCCCATGTTTATGAGAAGACGAATTAGATGATATTTGCAAGCATTGTCTCTTGTAAGCATTGTCTCTTGTAAGCATTGTCTCTTGTAAGCATTGTCTCTTGTCATCGTGTAACTATAACGATGACGACACAGCTCGAATTGTTACATTTAAAGAACGACTGTGCCCTACAGAAGATAATTTTCATGTCGTACTTTATTTGTCTCAAACGAAAAGCTAATCAGACACACTTCCAATAATTGATGAGTATTTGCTTTCAAGACAAAAACAGAGCAATTAATTTGATCGTGTCAGTGACTAACGCATATGTGTGTAAGAACAACAACAATAACGAGGCATCAGTTTCAGAACAGTCTTTTTTCACCACGGAGTTTCTCGCCAAGGTATGTACAGTAACGCACGATCGATGTTTCTTGAAACGCCGACAACCTGGATGGTCAATACGTCAGTGTTGATGTGGGTTGATTCCCATTTTTGTGAAGCCTCGCTACACTGCACAACTTGAGTCGCCTTGCCACTAGGCAGTTGGGCTTTGGTACGGTATATCCCACGATATAGTTGCCACCTGATTAATTGGCATAATTTCGGTCAGTTTAAGGCCACTGGACGGAAGAATCGAGCACCATGGCAACCGCATTTATATCGCAGTAGACGGTGACAGGACACACAGACATGAAGCCAAAAAGGGCAGTGGTATGAATGACCAATTGTCTATTTGATCAGTCAGACCCACGGCCTCAATTTACAGATGGAAGAACCTAAAGCACGTCGGTCAAGTCTATTCTCCAGTCCACGTGACCGAACAATTCCGACTTTCCGCGTATTAGACAAAGATATTTAGTTGCCAGAACCCTAATAACATTAGCAAATATTTGTATTGTATTAGAACAGTCCTCTTTATCGCCTAATATGTGATCAGTAACTTCGGGAAAGGTTAGGGAAAACAATGGGTGGCCAGTTTGCAGGGAATCGGGCCAACATCAATACTCTACTGTATGTAGCTTTTTTGTCCCCACTGCCGCTGCAATAAGTCTGGGTTTAGTTTCTGACGGTCGGTTGCATTTCTATCCCAATTCGATTGATGCATTCACCATTTCGTTCACCCTCGCCCTGTGCTGGATATGTAAACTGATTACTGGCAACAATAGGATAACTGCAGCTCCAGATAAGTGTGCACAGTCTTCTATGCATGGAAGGATGTCTCCATAAAGGCGGAGGTTTCTCCAAGAGCCTAGGCCATATACCGCTATTCCGTAACACAGACCAGCGTAGTCGAGTGAAGAAAACACTTTGTGAGTTTAACGTCCTGAGACATTAAACGAGGGAGGAGGGAGGGAATTTGGCTTAATGTCACACACAAGTTTGTTTCACCCATATGGTGACAGTCAGTTTGGTTGGTGGAAGAAGCCGGAGTACCCGGAGAGAACCACCGCCCTTCGGCAAGTAACTGACAAAGACATTAAACGAGTATCTGATTGTTTAGTGAACCGGTAAGCTATGACTGAACCTGAAAATTCTTGATTAATGCGATTAGAATAATATGCCACAGAATTTAGAAGGCAACTATACTTTTCTATCGGACGTCAGACAGTATTGATGACTTTGTTTTTATCTCTTGATGACTTTCAATATGAATTGAAGTACGAGTAGTACTTCTTCTATGATCTTTCAGTAAATTAACATTACGGGTGTTGGTATTCCATGGGAACAACTCTTTGAGGTGCAGGTGCACCCATCGCATGTATATTAAAACCATTTACGAAGTGTGAAAAGTGCTTATTTTCGTTTCTTCTGATATTTGTTTCAGTGTGCGATTTCTTCGTTTAGATAGTCTGTGAGCTTTAATCGGCTAGCTTTTCACAGAAACGACATCAGCTGGGAATATTCCTTCCTTCTGGATTAGAAGAGCTATATATAAGCGTTGATCATTTACATTACATCTGATTGTTATATCTGAATCCCCGGGGTAATTGCTGGTTTTCTGTCATTAGTCACTACTTGGCAGTTACTTTGCCATGGACATATTTTCAGTAAGTTACAAATTGCTACTGGTGCGAAGAATATCAGTCAAATATAATATTATTTCGATGAAAAAAAATCCATGAAAAATGAAACGTTTTCCATGAAATAAATGTATTAATTAGGTTATTTCAGTCTATTGATTTTCCTGACAAAGTTTCTCTTTATTAGTGAATGAATATAGCGTACTTATGTTACTTATTTGTCCGACGATAAACGATTTGCCCATTTCCGCATTAACAAAGCAATCAGAAAATATCCCTAGGCTGGATAAACCATGCTTGCATTATCTCATTGATCGATGGTGTTGGTTAGACGGAAGCTAGAATTTGATTGGACTGTGTACATGGAAACCGATTCATTCTTTTTAAGTTGTGGCAATGCTTTTTAACCCTATCTGGCCTGCGCTTTTTGGGACCTGTCCAGGCCTGGAATAGGAGGGGGACCATTGGCCTCACACCCTGATTATTTTTCTTACACCTTGAGCTAGAGGGCCAAAACTTTGCGCACTAAACTCTCGGGTCAAGCTCTATCAGAAAACGCAAAAAGTGACGTCATTTTCAAAAACGCCCATTTTTGTCGATTTTTTCGGTCAGATTTGTTTTATTTATGCAATTTCGCCGCAAAAACTGCATGATAAATTAGTAAATATTAATGTGATATGAAATAAAATTGTTTTTGCCCACTTTTCATCTCGAAAAAGCCAATTTTTTGAAGAAAAATGACGAAACATCACGTTTATGGTATCTCACGTGGCCGCCATCTTGAACTTACTTATGATCCTCTGCTCGGTCACACGTGTATTACCCAAGTCCAACAGAGGAAGTTTACGTCGCGGCAGCACATTCTCTCGATCAATATTCTCAATATATGTATATTGAACTTGCTATATTATTTTACCTCCTGGTTTTACATTGGATGACGACCATTCTGGTATGTGGTGTGTGAGTGTCAGACTTAGTTTCCAACGTTCTAATTTATATATAAATAGATAGATGGAGAGAGGCATTGGCTACCCTTCGAACAACGACATCATTCCACTGATCCTTATATAAATGAAAATGAATAACTGCTGCTGCATTTGACGTTATTACCTCGTTCTGATTCAGGACCATAGGGACACGCCGGTCCTACATGTAATTAGCCTTCTTCCATGTATTATATAATATTTGACGCTTTTAGGTCCATCGCCAGGTATTGATATTCTGAACATCAGAGAAGGCACCATCTGTATTCATCGGATTGGCACCTCCAACATGATTTACTCTGGGGCGTCATTAAGCATCTTAAATACATTATAAAAGTCTTGAAGCAATGACAGTGTTATGTTGGAGACCGTCCGACATATTTCTAAATGATGGTATTATCAGCATTATTGTTTGACGTGATGGGATATGATGAGTGGTCAGGTGATCCATATCTGGACGTTCTGCTCTCGTTATCAGAGGTGACTGTATCTCAAAGTTTTGTTGCTCATTATTTATCGCTGCACTAGTGATTATCTTCTTGATATTATTGAATCTCCGAACCAAAAGTAATTCTATGATAAATATCGTACACTGACGGCAAAATACGATCTTAGCGTGCAAGATCTCTGGCGCTACGTTCCTGAACTTTTGTCTAATTCCGCTGAACCCGGAGCTGGAGGTCGTTTGAATATCATGTGAATCACATCTTCATGGTGCTCAAATGAACCACCACCATAAAAGCGTTACTGAAATACATACTCTGGAAAAAGACCTGGAAATTCATTTGGTTAAAGATTAATGGTAAATGATTAGGATTTTTTTTTAAAGAACACCATGTCTTGCGGACATCATTGAAAACTGATGAACGTTTCCCGCTTGTAAGAAATCCTCTTGTGTTTCTATTATTTTTCATTTCATACACATTTGGAATTGGTGCTAACTATCATACGAAATGTCTTTCGATTATTGACGCGGAAATTCATTTATAGACGATGGCTGAATATTGAATGTCGAATCTGACGCCTGTTAGTGACTCGATAATAGCGATGCCGTTACATTTTCCCCTCATTCTTTAATACTTTTAGTTTTGTGTTGTTGCCGCCAAACGAGAGGTTCAATAACAGTAAATAATGCATATCCCCAGATCTCCGGAGACTGAAGTTTGCCGAATCAGCAGCACTCGTGAGTTCTCTGGTTTGATTTTTGCTTGGGAAGCTAAACTACCTCGCACTGATATCGAGAGTACAGATTGGCACACTACCATCTCGAACAATACGAGTCCACGAGCACTCCTATTATTATCATCGTGAGAAGTATCACACGTGTAATCGTCAGAAATGGTCTATCATTGATTGATAGAAATCCGTTTTATGTGCTGGCTTCCTCAGAACGCTTGCCATTTTTTATAGTCAAGCAGCCTCGGAATCAAGGTAAAAGTAATAATAGACAACTCAAGCGATTCTATAAATGTCAACTGTAAAGAACTGTTATCATTCGATATGGTATTTCAAAGGGCATTCGTATAACTTCTGCTAGATAAATTCACTACTTGAATTCAATACCAAGTTGATTGATTTTGTGATATCTGTGGCATGGACATGCGGGAAAGACATGGCTGTGTCTGAGCAACTGGTATAATGAATGTTTCAGCGCAATCTCTCTTTGGCTTGGACAACCATTGTCGTATAAATACTGGTTTCTCTTGTCTTTTTGTGTAGTTTTTTGCTAAATATGGAATCTGACACATACGGCATAATCAATGTAGAACAGTGTATTATGTTTGAAAGATGAGATTAAGAATGAATAATGCCATAGGTAACCCATTGTTCGGCTATGACGCCTGTATTAAAAGAAAAGACCATATAAGAATATCACCTGCAAGGACAACACTAGCGTATACAGGTAACTCCTCTCAATGATATATCATTGGTATAAAGGCGTCCGAAAAATCGTTCATTAACCTTATCTGGCCTCGGCGATTTGGGGTGAGTAGTTCTCGCAGAAGGAAGGTTTCGGCCGATGTTTCGATATTTTTATATATGCAATTTTCTTCGCAAAAGCTTCGTCATAAATTAGTAGATATTCAGCGGATGTAAAATAAATAAATTTTCCGCTTTTTTTTTATTTGAAGAAAAACATTATCTGGTACCCTCACATGATCGCTATTTCAAATGTATCCTCGATCCACTGCTAAGTTAAACAAATAGGCTCCCGATGGCCCCAATCTGAAAAGTCTCAACGTTTAAGCTCTCAAGTGTTCTACGTTTCGGAGCAAGAGAGAAAAGTTCACTATGAGAGTGTGTGGGCGGCGGGGGTAGCGTGCGGACCCCCAGTTGAAATACGGTTAGTATGCTTTACTAGTATAGTGTATTATATTAAACAGCGGGAGGACATTCCATAAATCGAGCATACACATATTGTGTACATCACCTGAACAGAGAGGCAATCTGGTTATTACAGGCATGTACGCCATGGTTAACGATACAGAAAGTCTGCCTTGCTGATGGCAGAAAGATTCTTCAAAGTCCATGATGTAAAGATAGGGCCATGCCGTATAATGAACCATTATTGTCCCAGACTGGACTTTATTCAAATGTTCACTTGTTAAAATACGTCATAACTGCATTCCGTTGCTATATCAATCAATAAGTTTACTGGGGCCCTAAGTATCAGTTGACAAGCACAAATGTGATTTCCAGTATAGTAAGTCGATTTCCGTGCGATACCACAGGCATGAGCTTTATTATAAATATTCAAATGTACATGTAACAGATGAATAGTGCAGCTCTAATGCTAAACAATTTCCTTAATGCTCGTTGAAATTTGGAACGCACGGGAGATCAAAACACTTATTCTAAAGCATGCCATGAATATTTCCCCGGTTTAACGAGTGCTCTCCATAAACTTATGATGGTACAAATTCTAGTAACGCCGTGCTGCCGATTAGTTTGAATTTGACAATTATATAGTAGCAACGATGTGCATATGCAATTCATGCTTATCTGAATTTTGATTCCCATTTTTGTGGAGCTTCGCTACAATGCACTCATAGCAGGGACACAGCATGGGTCGAGATGCCGCCAGGCTTTACTTAACATTTGGGGCCAGTATCATATCACAAACCATGATATCTCCATGAACATCCCTGGGTCTGCCTAGATTTGTATCTAATACCGCTTATGCCGATGCTAGGAGCCGTGTGGTCATATCATCCAAGTTGCCACATGAACAGGTACAATAAAAGCGTACCTGAGATACAACACATATCACGAATCGTTAGATTCTTGGTATGTGCTTTAGAATAGGTTTACCAGAAGACTATTCTGTGAAGTCATGTGACGCAGTCAGTATGTCGGCACCTCTTCCCACTTCCCTTATATGTGTTGTAATTTTTTCCTGTATATGGCGAGATTCTGCTGGTGGACGTTTCGTCCCCGAGGCCCGCCCCCTGTACAGACCTTTTGGTCTTTGATATATGTTGGCACTTGTGGGAAGTTGATGCTGGGTCGACATCGGGCCTTACAGACTAGTCTTTTGTGTTAAATGCCGTCATTTACATCTGACGACGATACAGCTCACCAATCTCCAATGTACGAGTTGTCACAGCGAAACAGCTCACCAATTACCAGTATACCAGTTGTCAGAGCATTTCCATCATAGCTCTCTAGATTTGTATCTAATACCGCTTATGCCGGTGCTAGGGGCCGTGTGGTCATATCATCCAAGTTGCCACATGAACAGGTACAATAAAAGCGTACCTGAGATACAACACATATCACGAATCGTTAGATTCTTGGTATGTGCTTTAGAATATGTTAACCAGAAGACTATTCTGTGAAGTCATGTGACGCAGTCAGTATGTCGGCACCTCTTCCCACTTCCCTTATATGTGTTGTAATGAGTTCACTTCGGCACCAATTGCCAAATTTTGAAAAAGTGAGCTTATTTTCAATCTACACATATGGTCTGCGAGCAGTCTCTGAAGAAAAACAGATAAAGACTCAAATATCCAGCATCTAGAACATAATTGAAACTATAAACGTCTGGATGACTATAGAAAAGAAGTTTCGATCAATACGTTATTCAAACAAAACATTCGAAGGTCCAATTTCCTGTTGGAAGTCAAATTAACCATTGGATAACAAACGTCTATCGATTTCTTCTATATTTGACATAGACTCTAGGATGAGCAGCGGAAATAGCTAAAACTACGCAATAAATATATATATTTTTTTTGCATTCTGTCTCTCATATCGTAAACCATTATTTACAAAGAATGGCCACTTCATTTGTCAGTCATATAATGGGTTCGGTATAATAAACCATAACAAGCTGGACGTGTAGTACACTGTAACACGTTGTATAATCACGCAATCTGGAGGATGTAACCAGCTTGAAAAAGAGTATTTTCTGAGGTACGCAATTAGTGGTCCATATTATGAATAGTCCCAAATGTGAAAAGCTGTGATAGTTGAAATTACCAAGCATGCATTACGAGTTGGGAAATGACAACATAAATTTGCCAAAATTACGAAAAGCTTATGAGAAGAGACAATTAAGGTTTATTGACGCGTTCAGCAATATGGAAAACTTATGATAAGTTTAGGATGATTCAATCTTGAAACTAAACACTGTACGTGGGTATATACCCGACACTATCGAAGTACAGAATTGTGATGTCATCATAATGTTCTTTTGGCACCATACCATTAATCCCAATAAGCACAAACGTCATGATTATTCACAATTGTCATACAATAGTCGACAGGTACATTGTAGTAGCTAGCCGTCGTCCACGAAATTTTACCGTAGATGTTCTTGATGAGAAATCCAAGCATCTTCATAAAAGAAGAAACATCATGTGAATGATATCCCTTAAATCCCGATATCCTCTCAGTTAATAGGTTTGTGGCTTGACCGTTTGGATTGCATATGGTATTTCGATGAATTGTTTTATACACGACGGCCGCCTAGCCAATTCCGGATGCGACCCTATATGTTTACGTAACTAATCATTAAGAATTATAACACATCTGTTATCAAGATAATGTAAAAGGTCAGAACCTTACCCTATCAAATTGCAGCTGGAGATTGCAGTCAAGCGTCGCGTATTTCATCGACACACAAAGTCAATCAAGTTAGTACAGCCGTGCACGCCAGGTTGAACACTTGCCTTGCCGATGCCGGAAACATTGTTCACTCTCCGTTATACTGAGATAGGACAATGTCCTATATTCATGAAGGCTCCGTACTTGACATTAGAGAGTTCGCTATTTATTAATTGAAATAGGCATCAATGAATAAGTTTGTTGAGGCCCAGATATTAATTGCCCCAAATGGTATTGCCAACATAGTAAGTCGATTCCCGCATCTTATCACAGGCGGTACGCTTTATAAGAAATATAAAGATATTGCCGCAACAGATGAAGCGTGGAACTTCCACAAGATTGCTGAGAAGTAATGAAATGTGCATGTTTGTGTAAGCTGGTCATGAGATCATCCCTGCATGGGCGATCAATGTTATCTAATGACGGTTAGCTGTAACATAGATTGTTTCAGGCCGGCTTAAAATCGTACATCTAGATAAAAAATTCTTCTATTGTCGATATGGTCAAAACAACGTAATTGGATTAACGTAAGAACCTAACTAGAACTCGTGGACTTCGAAAACCCCATCCTATTTTGTAATTGGTATGTAATAGATCTGGGCTTTGTTCCTCATACTTATATGCCGAAATAATACCCTGTCATCATTGGACATGCTCTCGGAGTGGCAGACTAAATGGTATGGTTTGTATGTCAGTCACCCTTGAAGTGTCAGCAACAATGCTGATTGCTTGATTTATATGTACTGTATCAATAGTTGATACCCATCTACCCAGAGTTTGTTTGAGTCACTCTCCTGGTCGTTCCTGCCATCTTGGTCGAAGTGGTCTTGGGTTTGTCATCGAAAAAGTAACAGCTCTAATAGGCTGTTCCATTAAGTGATCATAACCCGCGAATTTCGAGAGGAATGACACGGCGCTTAGGATAATAGAATTTCCCGTCAAATAGAACACGGTAGAATACAGATCGGTGACAACTTGTAAAATCGGATGTGAAGCATTATATAAAAAAAAAAATTCTGTTTCTCAATGTCATTTCAGACAGGAGAAAATCATGGAGGAGCATTGTCCGCAGAAACACATGGTCAGGAAATTGAAAATATCCTCAGAAACCAACATGTTTTGATTATTCCACTTTGGTATAGGGGCGATAAGTATGTACTCAGCTTGCATTTATTCTTTCGACTCGCACACCACAGAAAGCTAAGGAATATTGGGGGAAAATACAATTTAAACTGAACTGATTACCGTAGCTGTTCGTGTTTTGACGACTTTTTTTTTAAGCTGGCAAGGTGGGCTGGTCATTTTCTGAGGTATAATTTGTTTACGGGGGAAAAGCGCGAATTTGAAATATTCATGGCTCCAGTAATTTGCTTGCAAAAATGTTGCGAATGGATCAAGGACGGAATGAAGGAACATATAGGGGTGTCAGAGCGATTGTCAAGACAGTACAGAAAAATTGATAATCAAGCTACATTAACCAGCATTTCTCTGAATATTTTCGATAAATTTCTTGATCACCAAGTGATAACTGTAACAAAAATCAAAATATGTCTGTTTCCGGAAACAGGCTTGGAAAAATTTGAGTAGGTAGGGCCAAAAATTTGTTTTGTTTGGGAAATAAATTTTATTGTGATGTCCAGTGCCCCTGTCGCATGTGCAATGTTGCTCAATTTTAGTCATGAATATCCCTCTATTCGGCACAGTAAAATTTCTTTATGCAGGGAAACGTGCCCAAATTAGCGAAAATATTCAAATTCCACGAATTCTGGCAAAGTAGGTAGGCTTTTGAATCAAATATCAGACTTACTGATTGAGGAATCAACGTAACTGAACATTGATTATCGATGAGAAAAAATATTTTTAAAAAAACTTATTTTATTTATTTTTATTTTTATTTTTTTTAGCACAACGTTTAATCCCTCTGATTTGAGCAGTTTGAGACAAGAAACGAGAAGAGAGGCTTTGAACACGCGATTTGTCGAAGAACGAAAAATTTGACAACTCCGTATCTTTCTTCCTAAGTTGACGGAGAATATGTTTAAAATTGCTCTAGTAATAGTTATCAGGTCAACTAAAGCGTAAACATCGGTAAGTTTTCCATTCCCTGATCTGGAAGTGTGCTTTATTCGCCTGTTTATTCGAGCCCGTTTATTCCTCATCTCCATGCGGGAAGAACATCACACTTTACGGTTGTCGCAAAACCATGCAATCTCCTTTGATTACCATCGTCACCTCTGTGCAGAGACTGATCGCTTCACAAATACCCGGGGTATATCTATACAACAGAAACATCCGGGTGACTTTGTCAATCTCTTAACGTACAAGAACAACAACATCCACGTTTCGCGTAAAAATTACCCTTCCAATTTCGAGCATTTCTTCGCAAAAAAAAACGTATTAATTCTCATCTGCCATCGCCCAAAAACTATACAGACTCACAACATTACGATTGTGACCAACTAGGAAAGTTTCAGTGCCTAAGTCTTCCTAGTTTTTCCGCTCTTGATGTACAAAGTTTTCTACAGCTCAATGGCCGCCCCCATGGCCAAGGACGATTCCAATAACCCCCTCCTCATCCGGAGGATGGGGTTAATAATAAGACAATGATAAAAAATCGATGGAGTAGCATACACTGGAGCATAAATGAAATACAAGTACATATCCGTACACATTTACATTTTGGTCGATTAAATATCTGGGTCAATCCTTTACAGTCTTAAAACCTAGTTATATCTCTAAAAAGATTGTGGGAGAAAATGAAAATAAGAAAAACACGTTTGTTTCCTGTAAGAATTACTTACCATGCATCTTCATTGTATGTTTGTTTACACATATCTCTCCAACATACCATCGACAATTAGCGGACTCTTGAACAGAAGAATTCCGTTAAAATAAAAATGCTACAAGCACGCTCTACATATATAGCTCCAAATGGTACCTTCAAACCTCATAAATTGACCAGAATAAGAATAATGAACAAATATGTCAAGAAAATAAACCTGTTTGAAAACAGATCTACTAGTGTGGCGATCTACTAGTGTGACGTAACTATTTTAACTTGCGTATGAAGTGTATGTACCGGTATTGGTTGTCGTCGAATGTGATTTAGTGTTGCCTGAAAGACAATAGAAGAATTGCGATACAAGAAACTCGTAATACTCTACGTTTTATATCACCGAAAATATTTAATTGTTTCTGAAGTAATTCGAAGTTCGATCTGTTTATTTCTTCCCAAGCTTATGAATTATAGCTTTTCGAATTGATTGACACTACTTGGTTCATGCGACCCAATTTCTGTCCACATCAATGTACAGCCGCATGATAGCGATCAATAGATCGATCGAAAGTAGGCTTACGGTATATTGTATAACCCCTTTATATGACTGAGCTGACTGTATTATACACCCATATAATATTATGAATTATTACTGATAATTTGCTCAGATGATGGATGTATTTAAGTAGCGGTACCAAGCACAATACCCTATGATAGGTACATTATACTTCACGGTAGATGCAGCCTGATTAATTGACAGTAATTAGACCAGTTTAAGGCTACCGATCAGGAAGCAGGAACCATGGCAACCACATTTATAGTATATACTGACAGGGCAACAAGACAAGGAGCCGAAAAATGACTGTAGTATGAATTGCTATGTGCTTACCAGAAAGGTCAGAGTCTTCTGTACACAAATGAAAATGTCGGTTAATGCTAATATCAAGTTCAAGTGATCGAGCTCTCTCAACATTCGGCTTCTTAGACGAATATGCCTAATGTTCCAGAAATAAATATTTGCCAAGAAATAGACATCACCTGCATATCTCGTTCTAATAGAATCTTAGGAACATCGGCCAAAGTGATGAAAACCATTTGGCCTCAACCTGTTGAGAATGGGTCCACCATAATTTGTCATTAGTCAGTAGTACTTCGAGGTTATTTATTGACGGATGGAGATTTTATCATTAAGCTGAATTGCTGTTAGTTAATACAGTATCAGTTAAATGTAAGATGATTGCGAAAAGGAGGATTGTGATGAAACCTGAGGTATCAATTATGTACTTGTCGACTTTTGATTTTAAGTTCTTTTCTATGCAAAAATGTGGCCTTTATATGCTACTGATTGACCCGATGATAAATGCTTTAATATTTTCACTCGCATGAAAACAAATCAATGAGAAACCAAGATGCACAAATATGACCTTATCTCGTTCTCGAGGTTGATCGCATAATATGATTGGACTATACTCGAAGGCATCATCAGTCCTGGCTGAATAACATCAAAAGAAAGCCATTTAACATCAAATAATTTGTCGATAGCATATCGAAATGCAAGTAGAATCAATAAAACCGTCCTACCACACTCGCGCGGACACCCACAGAATGTTCACTATTTTCAAATTAAATTTTTGAGTTTCTTTGTCTGGCTCGCGTGACTGCTGTTCAATAAGGGCTGCTCAACCCCTAACCCTAGCCTCAAGCACTGAATGTAACTCCCAAGAGTCACATTGAAAGACGACCCAAACATATTGATGACGCAGGGCCAGACATACGTTTAGGCTTTATCGTCTCAATTTATCTTCTGCCTCCTTACAGCTTGTTGCTGATCATCTTTCGATTATGGACGATTATGGAAATCTTTAAGGGACTAAATCGTTCAATATCGGATTTGAGGCTTGCATTTAAGAAATTACTGATGATCAACAGGACACGATAAAGCGATGGCACCTTTAGCTTGGTCAAAATCTTCGTGAATTAGAATGATAAAATGGTATGCATGTCTTCTGCAGGATTCCAGGAACTCCTGTTGGTCACCAATGGCCAAAATTGCATCACCTAATGGGATGTTACTTAAATGAATAAGCTCGATAATAGCTATAATGATACCTTTCTCCTCCCAATCATGGCTTTTAGATTAAGATTTGGATTTGTGTTCTTGGAGATGAATGGGTTCAATGACAATGAATGACATATCAAACGATCGATGCTTTCTGAACCTCAAGATGGTTGCGTTGGCCTATACATTTCCGTTGATCTCTTTCCTGGTGTGTTTCCCACTTTGTGGCGTTTAGCTTCACCCCACTCAATGTTGGTGTAGCAACTGTGTCGTCGTGGCACAGGGATTTAGTTGATGAGTGGTGTGCATGTCACACCCCCATACCATGCGATAAATTGTTGCGCACATAAAGCTGTATCATATCTGTCATAACTCTCATTGATATGAAACATGATTTTGTAAGCTACATGTAAGACAGCTGGGTGTTTTCCTGCACCCGTAGCAATATTTATATAGTTGGCTCATTAACGAATCGGTACGTTATGTCTGCAGATAGCCATTGAAATATGGAAACTATCGAGAATATTTAATTTCCACATATTAACAGAAACCATTTGGCTTGTTAACTACAGAAATTACGTTTCAATCCATACTCCTAATCAAACAAACCATTTGAAGGCGCAGGTTACTGCTGCATAGACAGTTCATTCGAATTGGGTAACAACCGACTCTATTGATTTTGTAATATCTTTGACGTAAACGCTTGGAGAAACAGTGAAAATAGCTACTAAGTATAATCAAACAAATGATATCATGATTGTTTCCGTCGTCATTTGATGGTCGGTAACACAAAAACAAGAAACAATGGCCATACAAAGTTGGGTCAGTAA
This sequence comes from Hanleya hanleyi, assembly GCA_036873755.1. Lineage (NCBI taxonomy): Eukaryota > Metazoa > Mollusca > Polyplacophora > Lepidopleurida > Hanleyidae > Hanleya > Hanleya hanleyi. The sequence continues at coordinate 238,276 of JAVTVY010052967.1, read as the reverse complement.
GTCGGTCATACAACCAGTATGGTAGACCATAGTAACTGTATTTTGATAAAGATTAATTGTTTATTTCCACTAGTATATCGTCATAATGTCCTATTCACACAGTTAATATTGATAAGTAAATGATGTAATAACATTTCCATTTTCATAACCACATGTAGATCTATGGAGGCTTAGATTTGATTACAGCCGCTAACACCACTGTGAATACTTCAAAAAGCATACCTCGCGGATCCATCATCAATGTCGGTTTTGTAAAGCATTAGCTTAATGCGTGCTGTATATTAATAATGGTTTTGATTAATTAACATACAGCAAGTTGAGGCGTTTACCTCACCAGACGTCCTCTATGCTCATCCATTAACATCAGATGAGTTATTTATTTGAGCTGATCGGTCATCACAGCTCCTAAGCTAGCGTTTCTAATTCCGCTTAAGCCGTTACTAGGGGCCGTGTGGATACTACTGCAATATAAGCGCGACTGAGATACTAAGGCTACGTCCCAGAATCCACTGTATTCTCGGGTCTGAATGTGAGGTGCCGGGGGAAACTTTCCTGTAGAGTCATATGGTTGCTCCTCAGTCGCCAGGCAATGTCAAATTTTCCATATCGCTCCAATTCATACTAAATTAAATGTTTATGGATTTAAATACCCATTGACTATTATATCAGTGAGTAAGTTTACAGAGCTATCGATATGAATTGCTTGTTACGAATGTCTTCATTAAATCAGTAAGACAATTTTCCCTCTATACCTCGGCCAATATCTATCACGTATTCAAGTATTCAATTTCAAATTATTTGCAACAGATTAAGGTGTCCGCTGGTGGTGAATCAAAGTAATTAACTTTTTGAATAATGTGTGTTGTTGCATTCATAATTGTGTAATATGTGGAAAAAACAAAGAAAAAAAATATATGTTCCTGTGCATTTTTAGCTGTAGACACTGTTAAATGGACCTACCCATGCTCCATTTGATAGCCCGGAAAACATAGGGAATAGCCCTGGTTTTGAAACGTGTTTATGAAAAAATCTTATAAATAGTATTTACGTTTTTCTTATATTCTAATTGTTTGAAGATAATCACAATGTCTATCAAAATTTATCAAACTGAATGAATGTTGCTGCACAAAATTCTCGGCTAGAAGACTTTTAAAGTAATTCCCTATCTCTTAACCTATGAAAGGGTGATAATCTTCTAGGAAAAACAGGAAAAAAAAACCATGGAAAATGGCCGCCAAAGCCCAAAACCGCCAGCGGACTACCTTAAGCATGAAGCTTCGACGAGATGAATGGATAATTATGGTTAATCTCCATGCTGGGGAATAGCCACTATATATTGATCTCCACCAGATCAATAATTCCTTATAGCACTGACTGTTGAACAAATTGCATCAGGCCGCTTTTTTTTTGTTACACAACCCATGGCTTCTAAACAGACCTGCGATCGCTAATGAAAGAAAATATTAAGCGTTGTGTAGCTGTAAATGCACGGGTAATCACATGGCTTAGCTTAATTGGGTGTACTCATAATTCAAAGACACAGTTTAGTGTGTGGTTAGAATAACATAACAAAAACAGTTTTAACCTCCAAATCCAGTGTTTGTGGTCTGTGACATATTTGGTGGCGGCAGGATAGGATATATTCACGTTTTCAAATAATATTGATAAATAATGTGTAATATTATAATATGTGTAAAATACTAAAATTGAAAATATCAACTTCGTGTTGAATGAGAGAAAAGTCTTGGAGAAATCGTTCCCACCCAGAGCATACTTGGATAATTATGATCGGGTATAACCTGGAGTCTATATTATTCCTGTTGGATAGGAAGAGCTATTTATAGGCCTGTGTATGTTTTTTGAGCTGTGAATGTACTCATTCTGATAATGACTAATTGATTTTCTGTCGTTAGTAAGCAGTCGGCAGTTGTTCTACCGCGAGCCAAACTGCTTTTATTAGGCGCAATTGTTACTGGTAAACGTTATCTGTTCAATATTAGACGATTGCGATAGAAATCTATAGAAAACACAATTTATCTATGAAATAGATAATTAACCTACTGCATAGGGCCCGATAAATTACGAGGGTCTATTTCTTCGATATTGTCTTGCGGAGTGATATTATAGCTTGGTTGGACTGCATACAAAGACGCTCTTTTTCCTTAGCCATGCTCGTAAATAACATCAAAAGGAAGTCATGAAGTCATGAAAATCAAACAGCTATAGACATGGGCCATCACAATACGATTGAAATCAATACAACTCTTCTCCGGCACTCGCTTATCGATTAAAAAAAACGCAATTTTATATCCTTCACTCATATTTGTGGCATTTATCCTGTATTCATGTGGCGTCAACGTCAAGATATATCACCCGTTTTATCCGGATCCATAAACAGATCATATCTCAGAGTACCTGATTTGAGTTTACATTGAAAGGGGATTGCAGCTGTTTCATTGTCATTATTCCAAGTAACATCCCGTCGTGTACTATTTCAACTACCTTACAATAACCGACTGGCAATGTAACCAAAATATAACTGGTCAGTTCAATTGAATAGAGGAACACTTCAATGTTATTTATATATTTCAGAGGAGATCACGCGGGAACTTGTCTCATTTCATAAGCAACAAATCGCAATGTATCGCTGAAGAAATTAATATGTGTCTGGACATTTCATCTGGGCGTTTAGAGAGAGAGAGAGAGAGAGAGAGTGAGAGAGGGAGAATTATTATCGCTTTCAGCAATATTTAAACTATATAGCGATTGGACGTTTAGTTGTATACTGGGACAGTATGCACAGTTCAGGGTTAGGTAATGGGGGTCAGGTTAGGCGAAACAATAACGCTGTTATTAAGGCAAAGGCGGGCATGGAACATCAAATATAATTGAGAAGCATTGCCTTCAGACGATACAATTTAAAACAAGAGACGCTATTTATTTCCATTCTGCGAGTTATTGAAGGACGATGGCTTTTGAGCAGTGGGAATCGTTCTGACATTCTGGGCCTGCTTGACCATTAAAATTCTCGATCGTAACAGTGACCTAAATAGATAAAAGGTTCTTCAAGCTCTGGCATATATACGAACTTCAGAGAGCAGTACGGCTGTATCGCAATACTTTCTCAAACTGCATTTTATCGGTGGCTGTGGTAATTATCTGTTTGATTCGCTGAGTAAATTATCTTTAGATCACCCAAAGCCAGAAGCCATTGCATTGATGATAGCGATAACGCTCTGGTTCTCCTCTCATTCATAGATTTTATTTCTCGTTGTTGGAGATGAAAGACAGGTTCAATTACATTGAATGACATATTACGCTATCGATGTTTTCCGAACCCCTAGAGACTTGTGTTGGCCTATTCATCGGCGTTGGTCTTCTTGATTTGATTCCCATTGTAGGAGCCGAGCTGTACTTTGTATGGGTAAGAGATTGGGTCGCGGTGACACTAGGCTAGGGGTGTGCCTATCATACCTCTATCCATGAGTTAAATCAATGATCGTTCCATTTCTTAATAGCCGGAAGAGCTCCCATGAAAATTCGTGAACCTATAAATGGATTTGGGCACCACTTGTCAATATTTACAGCTGATCTAATTAACAACACATGTATGTTTATATATGCATGACGTTTCTGTATCACACAATATGACCATTTTGACTTGAGTTACGCCAGAATACTGCAGATATCCCACTTCATATAATTAGAACCAAGCCGAGCATCTTAGACGACAATGCTTAGTCAGCCTTCGTCCATCCACCTCCATAACCGACAGACTTGAATCATAGGACACTGTTACATCAAAACCCAAGTAGACAATGAATAAACTATATACAAGCCTATCATGATGATAATAAAGAAGTTCCTCGTCACTTATCAGTATTTTTTACTCTATACGAAACTTCAATTCGTCTACATGATCTAGAGTGCATGTATAATGTAATGTGATACGAAGGTCGAAATTGTGCAATCTCACCGCAGATATGAGTACAGCTTTTAATCAATATGTTATACAAACGAAGCATTCGAAGGCAAATGTCAGACAAAATCAGCGGTTCTTTCCAATTGGGTACCAACATATAGGTATTGATTTTGTTGTAGCTATAATACGTGAAATATAATGGGCTGAAATAAGAAGATGATTTGACGAGGGGTTTTAAATATCTCCGTTTTGCTGGGATCACTGAAAAACTAGATGTCTATGTTTATGAAGGACGGTATAGGAACAGTAATATCTTTTGCTCACTATGGAAAATAATATACTGAACGAAAACTAAATAGTCAAAACAATCTCGAAAATATCCTCTTTCTGAAAAAAATCCGCATTAGCTAATCAGAATGAATGCAAAGAATGAACATTGATAGAGGATATGTGTATATTGATAGACGTATCTTACGCAATTTGCCACCAAGCGTTCCAACAGCGTGTGGTAAACATGGGTCATCTGAGAGGATGACCCATGTCCAATATAAAACAGCTATTAACAACACTAAATTCACGTGTATAGCATACATCACCTGAACACAAACGTAACCTGGTTATCACAACTGTGCACGCAATACAATAACATCACAGCTGCCTGGTCGTTAGCAATAACATCAATCGCCGTCATGATGTAAGGAGCTAGAACATTTCAGAGCTAGGAGCAAGGCGTACATTGATAATGATTCCATACTCGACTTTATATTCCCATGTTCATTGATTGAAATACGTTTTAAGTGTATTCCATTGTTGTATCAATCAATAAGTTGCCTGAGGCCCTGATATTAATTGCCCGGTACAAATGTGATTACCAACATAGCCAGTCGATTTCCTCATTATACCCCGGCCAATATGTATTATCGAAATATAACTGCAGCAGTTGAAGCGTGACGGTTTTGTGGAATGAATGAAAAGTTACGGTAAATTTTCATGTTGAAGAATGCCTCACAATATACTGATCGGTGTGCGATCAATGATTATGAAGAGCAATTCGCTGTTGAACAGTTTGCACTCTGACTGTTTTTCATACAGAGCACTGATGCTCAACAGTCCCGCTATCATTAATCGTTGTGGGGTTTTTAACGCATGAGGGATAGCAAAAATGTCTAATAAGATGTAATTACACCATTTCAGCCTAGATGGTAAGGTCTGGTTGCTATATAGGAGGCCAGTTATAAACCGTTTGCAAACTCGCGTCTTTGAGAGTATAAAGAACCACAACAATACGGAGGAAATTTCGATATTTTCGAAAAAAATCTTAATCATGAAGTTACCAAGATTGAGTGTATATATTGTTGAACTAAATATTCATAAACTTTTGCATAGCTTCTGTTCATTATTTGAAATATTGTTTCCTGTACCCATTTTATCAACAGAAAGTGAACGTAATCTATTGTGCATGGCTGTGGTATGTACCCGTAATGGGTTGATATGTGCACCAAAATCAGTTGCATCTGTGATTATTGTTTGAATCGGATTCAATATCATCTGCACAGAGAGGAGAGTTCCATAATAGGAACACAACAATGGCTTTAGAGCGTGTTAACGCAGCCGGAATTCATAGCTACTGTGCTCTTGGATTAGATTGTTGCCATCCCTGGCAGTGCTGGAACACCAATCAATCATTGTCAGTTGGATTCTGATAAGATTTCGAGATTGATGTTGCCAGCGGCCGTTTATGTAGCAATTTCGATTTGGTATAAATATGTATTAACCATCGGAATTACTTCTTGTACCCAGGAGATATTGATTACATTCACCATGGATGGTCACTATTACTCAATGCCAGAATACTGCAAATATCCAGCTTTATACAATAATAACCAAACGGATCTCCAAGCTAGACGACAATGAGTAGTCAGCCGTCGGTCATCAGCTTCCAGAATGGACCGACTTTAATCATAGGACACTACGTATACTATATTAAAACCCAAGCAGTAAAGCAGTAAACTATATTCTGGTGTATATACCCAAGCTCTAGTTTCCTGTAAGAGAGAAGGAGTCATCAGTTATCAGTTATCAATGATGGTGGTAAGATATAAAAATGTTCCTGTCATGATGATGATCAAGATGTTCATCACTGATCAGTATTGTTTCCGAACGAAATTTCAAGTCGATGTCTACATGATCTATAGCGTGCATGTAATGTGAGGAAACTCAAAATGTTGAAATCTCTACCACGGATCTGAGTACAGCTGTCAATCTATATGCTGTGCAAACGAAATATTCGAAAATGTCAGAAAAAAATCAGCGGTTCGTTTCAATTGGGTATCAACCTATAGTTATTGATTTTGTTGTAGTTTTATTACGTTAAGTGGTATCGACTGAAATATGAAGGTGATATGGCGACGATTTCCACATACCTCCTCTTTGCTGGGACCACTGCAAAACTGCATAGCTGCATGTTTATGTATGGCAGTATAGGAACATTAGTATCTGTTGCTAACTATGGAGAGTAAGATCTCTAACGAAAACTAAATAGTGAAGTTGTTATGGTGCATTGTGCAAAGAATAAACAATGATAACGGATATGTGCATATTGACAGAAGTATCTTAGGCAATTTACCACCAAGCCTTACAACAGCGTGTGGTAAAAATAATATGAGAGGATGACCCATGCATGTCCAATATAAAACAGCTGTTAACAACATTAAATTCCCGCGTATATCATACATCAACTGAACACAGATGTAACCTGGTTATTGCAACTATGCACGCAATACAATAGCACCACAGAGAGTATGCTTGGCCGTTGGCAATAAAATCACTGTCAGATGTACGGAGCTAGGACCATGACGTATATTGATAATGATTCCATACTCAACTTTGTATTCCGATTTTAAGTGTATTCCATTGTTGTATCAATCGATAAGTTGCCTGAGGCCCTGATATTAATTGCCCGGTACAAATGTGATTACCAACATAGCCAGTCGATTTCCTCATTATACCCCGGGCAATATGTATTCTCGAAATATACCTGCAACAGTTGAAGCGTGGCGGTTTTGCGCTATGAATGAACAGTTATGGTAAATTTTCATGCTGAAGAATGTCCCACTATATACTGATCGACCGGCGATCAATGGTTATTAAGAGCAATTCGCTGTTGAACAGTTTGAACTGTGACTGGTTTTCATGTTATATAGGGCACTGGTGCTCAACAGTCCCGCTATCATTAATCGTTGTGGGACTTTCAACGCATGAGGGATAGCAAAAATGTCTAATCAGATGTAATTACACCATTTCAGCCTAGATGGTAAGGTCTGGTTGCTATATAGGAGGCCAGTTATAAAACGTTTGCAAACTCGCGTCTTTGGGAGTATAAAGAACCACAACAATACGGAAGAAAGTTCGATATTTTCGAAAAAAATCTTAATCATGAAGTTACCAAGATTGAGTGTATATATTGTTGAACTAAATATTCATAAACTTTTGCATAGCTTCTGTTCATTATTTGAAATATTGTTTCCTGTACCCATTTTATCAACAGAAAGTGAACGTAATCTATTGTGCATGGCTGTGGTATGTACCCGTAATGGGTTGATATGTGCACCAAAATCAGTTGCATCTGTGATTATTGTTTGAATCGGATTCAATATCATCTGCACAGAGAGGAGAGTTCCATAATAGGAACACAACAATGGCTTTAGAGCGTGTTAACGCAGCCGGAATTCATAGCTACTGTGCTCTTGGATTAGATTGTTGCCATCCCTGGCAGTGCTGGAACACCAATCAATCATTGTCAGTTGGATTCTGATAAGATTTCGAGATTGATGTTGCCAGCGGTCGTTTATGTTGCAATTTCGATTTAGTATAAATATGTATTAACCATCGGAATTACTTCTTGTACCCAGGAGATATCGATTACATTCACCATGGATGGCCACTATTACTGGATGCCAGAATACTGCAAATATCCAGCTTTATACAATTATAACCAAACGGATCTCCAAGCTAGACGACAATGAGTAGTCAGCCGTCGGTCGTCCGCTTCCAGAATGGACCGACTTTAATCATAGGACACTACGTATACTATATTAAAACCCAAGCAGTAAAGCAGTAAACTATATACTGGTGTATATACCCAAGCTCTAGTTTCTTGTAAGAGAGAAGGAGTCATCAGTTATCATTGATGGTGGTAAGACATAAAAATGTTCCTGTCATGATGATGATCAAGATGTTCATCACTGATCAGTATTGTTTCCGAACGAAATTTCAAGTCGATGTCTACATGATCTAGCGTGCATGTAATGTGAGGAAACTCAAAATGTTGAAATCTCTACCACGGATCTGAGTACAGCTGTCAATCTATATGCTGTGCAAACGAAATATTCGAAAATGTCAGAAAAAAATCAGCGGTTCGTTTCAATTGGGTATCAACCTATAGTTATTGATTTTGTTGTAGTTTTATTACGTTAAGTGGTATCGACTGAAATATGAAGGTGATATGGCGACGATTTCCACATACCTCCTCTTTGCTGGGACCACTGCAAAACTGCATAGCTGCATGTTTATGTATGGCAGTATAGGAACATTAGTATCTGTTGCTAACTATGGAGAGTAAGATCTCTAACGAAAACTAAATAGTGAAGTTGTTATGGTGCATTGTGCAAAGAATAAACAATGATAACGGATATGTGCATATTGACAGAAGTATCTTAGGCAATTTACCACCAAGCCTTACAACAGCGTGTGGTAAAAATAATATGAGAGGATGACCCATGTCCAATATAAAACAGCTGTTAACAACATTAAATTCCCGCGTATATCATACATCAACTGAACACAGATGTAACCTGGTTATTGCAACTATGCACGCAATACAATAGCACCACAGAGAGTATGCTTGGCCGTTGGCAATAAAATCACTGTCAGATGTACGGAGCTAGGACCATGACGTATATTGATAATGATTCCATACTCAACTTTGTATTCCGATTTTAAGTGTATTCCATTGTTGTATCAATCGATAAGTTGCCTGAGGCCCTGATATTAATTGCCCGGTACAAATGTGATTACCAACATAGCCAGTCGATTTCCTCATTATACCCCGGGCAATATGTATTCTCGAAATATACCTGCAACAGTTGAAGCGTGGCGGTTTTGCGCTATGAATGAACAGTTATGGTAAATTTTCATGCTGAAGAATGTCCCACTATATACTGATCGACCGGCGATCAATGGTTATTAAGAGCAATTCGCTGTTGAACAGTTTGAACTGTGACTGGTTTTCATGTTATATAGGGCACTGGTGCTCAACAGTCCCGCTATCATTAATCGTTGTGGGACTTTCAACGCATGAGGGATAGCAAAAATGTCTAATCAGATGTAATTACACCATTTCAGCCTAGATGGTAAGGTCTGGTTGCTATATAGGAGGCCAGTTATAAAACGTTTGCAAACTCGCGTCTTTGGGAGTATAAAGAACCACAACAATACGGAAGAAAGTTCGATATTTTCGAAAAAAATCTTAATCATGAAGTTACCAAGATTGAGTGTATATATTGTTGAACTAAATATTCATAAACTTTTGCATAGCTTCTGTTCATTATTTGAAATATTGTTTCCTGTACCCATTTTATCAACAGAAAGTGAACGTAATCTATTGTGCATGGCTGTGGTATGTACCCGTAATGGGTTGATATGTGCACCAAAATCAGTTGCATCTGTGATTATTGTTTGAATCGGATTCAATATCATCTGCACAGAGAGGAGAGTTCCATAATAGGAACACAACAATGGCTTTAGAGCGTGTTAACGCAGCCGGAATTCATAGCTACTGTGCTCTTGGATTAGATTGTTGCCATCCCTGGCAGTGCTGGAACACCAATCAATCATTGTCAGTTGGATTCTGATAAGATTTCGAGATTGATGTTGCCAGCGGCCGTTTATGTAGCAATTTCGATTTGGTATAAATATGTATTAACCATCGGAATTACTTCTTGTACCCAGGAGATATTGATTACATTCACCATGGATGGTCACTATTACTCAATGCCAGAATACTGCAAATATCCAGCTTTATACAATAATAACCAAACGGATCTCCAAGCTAGACGACAATGAGTAGTCAGCCGTCGGTCATCCGCTTCCAGAATGGACCGACTTTAATCATAGGACACTACGTATACTATATTAAAACCCAAGCAGTAAAGCAGTAAACTATATTCTGGTGTATATACCCAAGCTCTAGTTTCCTGTAAGAGAGAAGGAGTCATCAGTTATCAGTTATCAATGATGGTGGTAAGATATAAAAATGTTCCTGTCATGATGATGATCAAGATGTTCATCACTGATCAGTATTGTTTCCGAACGAAATTTCAAGTCGATGTCTACATGATCTAGCGTGCATGTAATGTGAGGAAACTCAAAATGTTGAAATCTCTACCACGGATCTGAGTACAGCTGTCAATCTATATGCTGTGCAAACGAAATATTCGAAAATGTCAGAAAAAAATCAGCGGTTCGTTTCAATTGGGTATCAACCTATAGTTATTGATTTTGTTGTAGTTTTATTACGTTAAGTGGTATCGACTGAAATATGAAGGTGATATGGCGACGATTTCCACATACCTCCTCTTTGCTGGGACCACTGCAAAACTGCATAGCTGCATGTTTATGTATGGCAGTATAGGAACATTAGTATCTGTTGCTAACTATGGAGAGTAAGATCTCTAACGAAAACTAAATAGTGAAGTTGTTATGGTGCATTGTGCAAAGAATAAACAATGATAACGGATATGTGCATATTGACAGAAGTATCTTAGGCAATTTACCACCAAGCCTTACAACAGCGTGTGGTAAAAATAATATGAGAGGATGACCCATGTCCAATATAAAACAGCTGTTAACAACATTAAATTCCCGCGTATATCATACATCAACTGAACACAGATGTAACCTGGTTATTGCAACTATGCACGCAATACAATAGCACCACAGAGAGTATGCTTGGCCGTTGGCAATAAAATCACTGTCAGATGTACGGAGCTAGGACCATGACGTATATTGATAATGATTCCATACTCAACTTTGTATTCCGATTTTAAGTGTATTCCATTGTTGTATCAATCGATAAGTTGCCTGAGGCCCTGATATTAATTGCCCGGTACAAATGTGATTACCAACATAGCCAGACGATTTCCTCATTATACCCCGGGCAATATGTATTCTCGAAATATACCTGCAACAGTTGAAGCGTGGCGGTTTTGCGCTATGAATGAACAGTTATGGTAAATTTTCATGCTGAAGAATGTCCCACTATATACTGATCGACCGGCGATCAATGGTTATTAAGAGCTATTCGCTGTTGAACAGTTTGAACTGTGACTGGTTTTCATGTTATATAGGGCACTGGTGCTCAACAGTCCCGCTATCATTAATCGTTGTGGGACTTTCAACGCATGAGGGATAGCAAAAATGTCTAATCAGATGTAATTACACCATTTCAGCCTAGATGGTAAGGTCTGGTTGCTATATAGGAGGCCAGTTATAAAACGTTTGCAAACTCGCGTCTTTGGGAGTATAAAGAACCACAACAATACGGAAGAAAGTTCGATATTTTCCAAAAAAATCTTAATCATGAAGTTACCAAGATTGAGTGTATATATTGTTGAACTAAATATTCATAAACTTTTGCATAGCTTCTGTTCATTATTTGAAATATTGTTTCCTGTACCCATTTTATCAACAGAAAGTGAACGTAATCTATTGTGCATGGCTGTGGTATGTACCCGTAATGGGTTGATATGTGCACCAAAATCAGTTGCATCTGTGATTATTGTTTGAATCGGATTCAATATCATCTGCACAGAGAGGAGAGTTCCATAATAGGAACACAACAATGGCTTTAGAGCGTGTTAACGCAGCCGGAATTCATAGCTACTGTGCTCTTGGATTAGATTGTTGCCATCCCTGGCAGTGCTGGAACACCAATCAATCATTGTCAGTTGGATTCTGATAAGATTTCGAGATTGATGTTGCCAGCGGCCGTTTATGTAGCAATTTCGATTTGGTATAAATATGTATTAACCATCGGAATTACTTCTTGTACCCAGGAGATATTGATTACATTCACCATGGATGGTCACTATTACTCAATGCCAGAATACTGTAAATATCCAGCTTTATACAATAATAACCAAACGGATCTCCAAGCTAGACGACAATGAGTAGTCAGCCGTCGGTCATCCGCTTCCAGAATGGACCGACTTTAATCATAGGACACTACGTATACTATATTAAAACCCAAGCAGTAAAGCAGTAAACTATATTCTGGTGTATATACCCAAGCTCTAGTTTCCTGTAAGAGAGAAGGAGTCATCAGTTATCAGTTATCAATGATGGTGGTAAGATATAAAAATGTTCCTGTCATGATGATGATCAAGATGTTCATCACTGATCAGTATTGTTTCCGAACGAAATTTCAAGTCGATGTCTACAGGATCTAGAATGCATTTATAATGTAATGTGAGGAAACTCAAAATGTTGAAATCTTTTCCACGGATAGGAGTACAGCTTTCAATCTATAGGCTATGCAAATGAAATATTCGAAAATGTCAGCAAAAAATAATCAGCAGTTCGTTCCAATTGGGTACCAACCTATAGTTATTGATTTTGTTGTAGTTTTATTACGTTAACTAGCATGAGCTGAAATAAGAAGATGATATTGCGACGATTTCCACATATCTCCTCATTGCTGGGACCACTGGAAAACTGCATAGCTGCATGTTTATGTATGGCAGTATAGGAACATTAGTATCTGTTGCTAACTATGGAGAGTAAGATATCTAACGAAAACTAAATAGTGGAGTTATTATGGTGCATTGTGCAAAGAATAAACATTGATAAAGGATATGTGCATATTGACAGCAGTATATCTTAGGCAATTAGCCACCAAGCCTTACAACAGCGTGTGGTAAAAATAATATGACAGAATGACCCATGTCCAATATAAAACAGCTGTTAACAACATTAAATTCCCGCGTATAGCATACATCAACTGACCACAGATGTAACCTGGTTATTGCAACCATGCACGCAATACAATAGCACCACAGAGAGTATGCCTGGCCGTTGGCAATAAAATCACTGTCAGATTTACGGAGCTAGGACCATGACGTATATTGATAATGATTCCATACTCGACTTTATATTCCGATTTTAAGTGTATTCCATTGTTGTATCAATCGATAAGTTGCCTGAGGCCCTGATATTAATTGTCCGGTACAAATGTGATTACCAACATAGCCAGTCGATTTCCTCATTATACCCCAGGCAATATGTATTATCGAAATATACCTGCAACAGTTGAAGCGTGACGGTTTTGCGCGATGAATGAACAGTTATGGTCAATTTTCATGCTGAAGAATGTCCCACTATATACAGATCGACCGGCGATCAATGGTTATTAAGAGCAATTCGCTGTTGAACAGTTTGAACTGTGACTGCTTTTCATGTTATATAGGTACTGATGCTCAACATCCCCGCTATCATTAATCGTTGTGGATATTTAACGCATGAGGATCACAAAAAAATCTAATAAGAAGTAATTATATACCACTAGTTGATATAAACCATTTTAACCTAGATGGTAACGGCTGGCGGCTGTATTGGTGGCCAGTTTCAAAACTCAACTCCATGGGAGTATCAAGAACCAAAATATGTACCAGAATGTCGACATTTTGCAAATGTTCTTTTCAGGAAGTTACGAAGATTTGGTGTAGTTATTGTTGAACTAAATATTCATAAACATTTTCACGGCTTCTGTTCGTCCGTTGAAATATGGTTTCGTGGACCTATTTCATCCACGGAAAGCGAGCAAAATCTAGTCGGTATGATTGTGGCATGTTCCCGAAAGGGGTTGATACGTGCACCAAAATCAGTTGCATGTGTGATTGTTGTTTGAATAGGACCCAATATCAGCTGCACAGAGAGGTGATTCTATAATAGGAACCACAATAGGAACCACAATAGGAACCTCGAGTGTTTTAACTCAGCCGCATTTAATATCTGCTGTGCTCTTGGATTGGATGGTTGCCATCCCTGGCAGTACTGGAACACCAATCAATCGTTGTCAGTTGGATTTTGATAAGATATCGAGACTGATGTTGCCAACGGCCGTTTATGTTGCAATTCCGATTTAGTATAAATATGTATTAACCATCGGAATTACTTCTTGTACCCAGGGGATATCGATTACATTCACCATGGATGGTCACTATTACTGAAACAGTGCATCTTCAGTTTGATTATTATCTGATATACCCGAGCTGTGTTACATTGATATTAAAGCTCATCATTTTCTAACGGACAAAAAACCACAACGTACCGGAGTTGAATTTGAACAAGCATACGCCTGATTTTTTGTTTAGACAAGAAACAATGCAACCATTCCAATATTATTGGAACAGGTTTCCGCAAATGCCTTGTAAATCAGCGTACCTTTACATCTTGTTATAGGCCATTGGTGCACATACGACGCTGCATGCAGTAACTTGCATACTGGTTGCATGACCAACAGTGTGATATACATTCGGGCGATCTATCGGCCCAGTCAAATCCAATAGTTTTTTTAACTTTCGAGTAACATCCATGTCTACCTGGAACTGACGACAACCCAATTAAACCAAAACTCAACCAAAATTGTAGTTGTCTCATCTTGTTCTTTTTCAATTTTCATTCCACGCATATTTGGACTTCATGCTAATGGTAGTATGTTGAAAGGTATGTCGATTATTGGTGCGGAAATTTCTTTGCGTGAGACGGTTGAATATTGAATGTCGGGTGTGATACGTAAAACTCATGAGTGGCTGCCTATTGAATGTTTAACATCATACATAATATTCATATAGCTTTATATTGTTGATTTCAGTCCACACATACATCGTCCATGGACAGGCGCAGTTTGGCTGTGACATTCCCAGAGCAGAAGAGTGTATCGCCCGACTACAGGGGCAGTATGATTCGGTGATCAGCCAGCAGCCACGGCCTAATATTGCACAACTTGAAGTCTTATGTTTGTAAGTGTAGTTAACATTTAGCCGAGTACATGTAACAGTTTGTGCTTAATATGGTTAACATGGTGACATCCGGTGTGTTTTCTAAATTTTCTGATTTACTCGACATGGCACATTTTACGATGACAGCATCGCCATCATCGTGATTACAACGGGTACCGCTGTTTACCTCATAAAATATTCCTAAAGAATAACTGGATCGAGCCATAATGTTTGATAAAGATGGTGGATTATTCCAGGTAACCGTAAAAACGTTATTGTCCATGAAAATGCCCTTTTGAGTTAATTCTGAAGGCCTTCCCCTAGAACTCACGCAATTACAACGCATATAAGGGAAGTGGGAAGTGGGAAGAGGTGCCGACATACTGACAGAGCCACATGACTTCACATTATAGTCTTCTGCTTAACCTATTCTAAAGCACATACCAAGAATCTAACGATTCGTGATATGTGTTATATCTCAGGTACGCTTTTCAAGCCTCAGGCTATATGTCAGCAAAACTTTCTGTTCGAAATTAATAAAATATGGAATATTGTAATTTGGAGGGCTTAAGCTAGATTTCATAAAATAATTTGAATATTATTGTATGCTGGTCATGGCAATGGGGTTAAAAGTGTTTATCCGAATAATGCAGACATCTGTTTCTGTTTGCGGAGTATATCGACATCCAGCCCACGATAAACCTTCGCTATGTGACTTTGTCGAGAACAAATATTTACGGCTCAACTTAGGTGTGAGTAATCCTATTGAATCTCGGAGAAAAGTATATACAATATTTTCTCAAGCCTCACGCTAGAAGGAACATGGGTTTTCCTGTCCGTTTAACGCCCAATATTAAAATCGATCTAATAAGTCACTGGTTTAAGACTAAGGTTATGTTTTTTATGTGAAAATAGTTCTTGTTTATTTCTCACTCTTTGGGTGTGTTTTGTCTGATTTTTGCGCTAATGTAAAGAGGCATTGTGCAGCTGGAGACTCATAAGTCTATATCGCATGGATTCAAATGAAAAATTCCCACAAATACACTCTTGTTTTACGAAGGAAGGTAATAAAATCATGAATATATCTGGAACTATTTATATATTTATCTTTTGTTCTGTCGGTCTAATTCTATTGAACAGGGCAACGATCAGCTCACGCGATCAGGATATAGATCATAAATTGTCCCAACTGAATTATTGATACTCTCGAATCTTCTCGAACAGCCGTGTAAACATAGTAACTTTTGCATGGACAACCCGTGACTTGTCTATGACTTTGCTTTGATATATCCTGCAATACGGCCTTTCTGAAATACCTGTTTTGATATTACGTATCAATGATCAGAAGGTATGATACTCAATGCCTTACATGGATCAGTACGTCCCAAAGTATCATCCTTCCATCTCATCAACTGGATTATTGTATACACCTGTCTGAAATATATCAAAGGTACATGATGAAACAAAGGCGTCAATATGTTTTCGTTTCAGAGGTACAATAAAGGGTAACAGATTGACGGAATGCGTCTTAGAAGCGACACAGACATGTGACTGGAATCGACCCTGGCCAGCAGGTCAGCAATGGGAGGAGCTACACAGGGACATACAAGCCTTATGTGAAACAGGTCGGTAACCACGGTAACGCCATTATGATCTCCTATCAAACTTTCTACCCTATCTCTGGAACGACAAAAAATAGATCTGACAATCCGTGACTTTATCGTTTATCATGTTGAGGTTATTTCGACCCTATTTGCGTAACCCCCCGAGTAGAGGATCATGGGTAAATTCGAGATGGCGGTTATGTGGGGTATCACAAATGTGATGTTTTCGCCATATTTCTTCAAAATTTCTGCTTTCAATAGTCTATTATTTGTTTTTACAATTATTAAACTCTTGGAATCGAGCCAATTTCACTTTACCATCCACTCACCCACTCCAGTGATAATATTATCAGGATAGACTGCAGAGATAATATTAGCAGTGCAGTCAACAGAGGAGTGAGGAGACTTACTGCTCTGATAATATTATCACTGTAGTCCGCACTGTTAATATTGTTGACCGCACTAATAATGTTATCACTGCAGTCTACCCCAATATTATTATCACTGGAGTGGGTGAGTCGAGGGTAAAGTTAAATTGGCTTGATTCTAAGAGTTTAATAATTCCAAAAACAAATAATAGACTATTTTTCCTGCTATGAAATCTGGGCAAAATCTATTTTATTTCACATCTAATAATCTGATGTGAAATAAAATAATACAATAGCTTTTATCCACTTGTGGATAAGCAGAATTTTTTTGGAAATAGGCTCAAAATGACCCCAATATGATCGACTACAAAGTCACGGACTGTCAGATCTCAATTCTGTGTCGTTCCCAAGATAGGGTGGGAAGTTTTGTTGGTGGGGGGAGGGGGGATTCTGCAAAAAAATGCTTTGTGATTGAAATCGTTCTTGTTTCCAGGATGTATAAAACGCGAAATATGTATACACCGCCTGGGACGTTACTTTCACGAAGGGATTGACTCCCTTGTCATAAATTCGGTGTGAGGCATCATTTTAAGAGAGGTATAAGTCTAAATATGATGTCCCATTCGGTCTATCGGTTGCTCGCTTGTGAAGATGGATATATTATCTTCAAAGCATCACATATCCAGAGATTATCCAGCTCATTGACATCGTCTATGCAGCGTTTTGCGAATGAGAACAAATCCTTTATAATCTTCATCTACAAATAATTTCTGCAGATAGTCATATTCATAAGAGAACATAAGAGAACATAATAATTAGAATGCCTCTATCTGTAACGACTCTCTGAGGACGAGGACAGTTATCTTTGAAAGCTGTCTAAATGTTGTTATGTATAGTTGCTTTACTTCACACAGAAAACATTTAATGAGATATCAAATCAACTCTCTAATCAAGGAGACATCTAACAAATGATATTAGCTATGTAGTAGGAATGGAGCAAAAAATGCGAGGGTTTCTGGTGACGATTGAATACTTTCAAAAATATCGGATACATGAGTGTCCTCGCTATTATACTGATTGGGCCACATGGATATCGCACTGCCATCTCAACACCGTTAGAACCTATATATATTAACCGCAGCTCCATGTCGATGGTTGTGTTTGCTTTCCCAATTAAATATGAGGACCTCTGGACAGTCGGGTTACTCTATTCGTTCATGTACTATAACTGTAATATCTTAGATGGTCAGGCCCTGTGAACTTTTTGGACTGGGTAACAGGAAATGTAGGCTTAATTTGTAATTGTAGACATAATTAATAAAGAGATTTTTTACTATGTCAGCGCGAATGGCGAGGAGAATTATTATCCCAAGAAAACTACACAAATATTGTCTAGAATTGCCTTTTCGATACTGTGACATAAAAAACTGAATGTAGAAAACTCACCTCTGTTATATCCTACGGGGAAAAATCAAGGAGGAATTGATGTGTGCTTTGCTAATGGGTAATGTTCAAGTTGCTGACAGGCACAAGAGTTCATGTTTTTGACTTGACATTAAAAGAATGATTGATAAACTTAAATTTTCAGAAATAGAATTCGCTATTTCTAATGGCTTGTGGAGAAAAACTAGAAGAACGCTAGTCAATCACAACGCTTTTGTAACTGTAACTGCTTTCATCAACCACTATTGATTCAGTTTCTGGGTCAATAATGGCAATTCTAACATGCTCCACCTTACAGCCGTGCGCTGATTGGTCCAAATCTCAAAACATACAGAGATTATCACACGATAATCTGCATTTGTTTGTTGTGATCTCTTTCATTCACGTGCCGAATAGGTGACGTCTCATTCTTGTGACACAGTGCTACAAAGCTGAGCGACGATTGGTTCACACACTGCGCAGTGGGCGGAGTTCACACAGCTGCATCTCGTGAACGAACAGCACGCGCGAGCATGGCCTGCAAATCAGTCACGAAATTCTCCGTTCAACACGGTATAAGTTGATAAGGGGCCGAAGTGCTCCGCCGTCACTGAGACCAATCCGTCACTGAGACCAATCCGTCACACAGACCAATGCTGTTTATGCTGGGGATAGCAGGGGGTTGAAAAGCTGTGCTCGCCGGTGCGTAACGACTGACGGCCATCGCCTAAACAATATCAGAGTCCGCAAGGAAGCTCTGCCCAACTGCTAATAGGACGTTAGTGGCTCTGTGTGGGGTAAATCGATTAATTAAATCATGTTAATTAAAGTTTTAGTTGCACGAGCAGGACTCACGAAGCCGTTTTCTACAGAATGCAAGCTATTATGTAATAATTTTTTTTTTACTATCATATAATAAAAAAAAAATTACCTACAAAAAGGACACTGAACAACACAAATATGACAAACTACACTAATTTTATTTAATTCACAGGAAGGCAATTTTGTTTAATGCAACCTAATGTTATTTCAATGCTTTTTAAATGGAGCACTAAATCTTTTTATACGGCAAAATATTTACAACTACGAAATAATTAGGACATACATAAATAATTCTGGGATTCATACAAGTAATACGAGTTATTCCTGAGACCTTGATTGAGAAGATTAGTATCCTGATAGACTACAACATACGCCGCATATCAACTGATTCATTCTAACTCATTAGAGACATAATGAAAACAAGACGCTTCTCTAGTAAACAGAGAAAACGCTACAAGAAGCAGAGACATTAATTATGTCAATACATGTCAACGTAAATCTCACCTCTCGAGACTGGCAATAGCCAAGACATATATTAGAAATATCTCAAGTCGGATGTTAACAGATAATGATACCACCTACTTCGAAACTGCCCAGGGAGATATTTGGATTTCTTCCTGTTGCCTTTTATTAAAAAGCAACATACATATCGTGCGGATACTTCAAATTTCATTAATGAAATTGAAAGTATACCCATCCCGAGCAGTGCTATCCTTGTTACATATGATATCACATCGCTGTACACAAATCTGAGTTTTGAAGGGATAGCCGCAGCCCTGAAGATTGATCTCACGACGAACAACGATATCGTATATGACATAAAAAGGCCATCGATAGAATTACTGGTAGAAATAGCCAACCTCATCCTTACAGAAAATGAATTTGCATCTACTGGTAAATATTACCGGCAAATCGTGGGAGCACCAATGAAGGCAATTCCATCACCCGAGTTAGTGATTCTGCTATTTATCAGCACATCAACATGCTGATGGAGCGGTTCCCATTACAGCATAATATCCTGCGTCACAAACGATACCGGGACGATGGTTATTGGATTTATAAGGGTTCAGAAAAAAGATGTACGAGACTTCTTTGAGATGGCAAATAATGCCCATCCAATGTTAAAGTTCACTTTCGAGATATCAGACAGATCTATCAGCTTTTTGGATACCGTAACATTCAAAGGGAAGAGATTTGAAAGCAGCGGTATTCTGGACATCAAATGTCACACCAAGGCAACCGAAACATACCAGTATTTACATCGACACTTGGCAGGTAAGTTTGAAGAAATACTCGAATTCAAGAAAATACCAAAAACTGAATCCACTCATTTGAGTAGAAAAATACTCAAATATTCGGACTCGTATGAATCCCTGTAATTGTATCTCATATCAACAGTAATACAGAGTGAATGAATTAATATTTTAGCTATCGACAAATGAATCATTATCCGGTCATAAAACTAATATTTTTCTCTGAATTCACATTCAGAACAAGCAATACAGAAAACAATATATTTCAAACAGTACTAATAAATCTAAATATTTTAATTAACCAGCACTTGAAATGATTTAAACTAGCAAAAAATATTGACGAAGTACATTAATATTTACACAAAAAAATGGCACGATGGTTGATATTTATTATATTTAGATTTATATGTTCATCTTCTGAAGCTGTCATAAATTAAATAGACCACTAAATTTGAAGATATACAGCATTACGAAATACAACAATATTTACAAAAAAAAAGAATAACACCATAATGGTTGAAATCTGTTATATAACACCTTGGCACATTCACGATCCATTTGCCTACAAGTAGCAAAATGCTTGATAAATACACTCTTCTTCGTTAATGTCTTTGGACGGAAAACAAAGTGGAAATGGCATCTCAACCGATCGGTGTCTTTATAACCAGGACAAAGTTGGGGGCATTCAGTTATCTTGTATCCTGAAAAATAAAATTAGCATTTAATATTAAATTCACATTCTTCTAATTCACAGTATTAGAATACTCATTCACATTCTTAAATTCACATCCATTTTAGTGGATATTTAATTAAAAATTAGGAAAATGAAGAAAAATCTAGATGTAGAAATTTATTTTTTAATGAAAATCAGTGTCTAGACAGTTCCCAGATCTATCAATGGAGCTATTAAAACAATATCAATGAAAAGCTTGTAAAAACAGTACCACAAAAGCCAAAAGCCTGTCTGTATTACAGTTGTATTAATACAGATGTGGTATGGGCCGTTAAGTGTTTTTAAAGGATCAGAACAAAAACAACAATCCTTAACTGTTCCCCTGTCACCTGAGAAATGGCTAAATGTGTTTTTTTGACATCTAAACCAGTCATCTTTTAAACAATTACATTCAATAGCTAAGGAATAAATTTTCATATTATTTTTAATTAGGTATTCTTCAGTAATTTTATTTATATCTATTATATTTAAATAATATATTATTTATTATATCAATTATATTTTAACCAATTATATTAAATAATTTTATTGATATCTAAACTATTATAATTTATATGAACCAGTTATATCTCAGATAATTTAATTCAACAATTTGGAAGACAAGTTTTTTATATTTTTAATTACGCCTATATCAGTATATTCCTTAGATCTAAACCAGTAACTGAGTGCCATATTTTAGCATTTTTCCATGTTATATCTTTATAATAATAACAGCTAAAATTTATCAATTATTAATCAAAGTCTAATATCAAAGTAATTACGAAATTTTACAATGCTGAACATCATGGAGAGTCAGTTTTCGCTACATCCTGTTAGAATTTGTTTTAATATAAAATACTATAATTTTATAAAATATACTATAGAGTGCAGTAGGATGAATGGAGGGATCGGGTCCTGGCTGTCCCCTGCTAAGACAATGGCTTGGGTAGCTAGGATAATCGCTGCTCCTCGCTGTGCCATAGAGCACTTAGTCGCGGCGATGCCTTGATCACTGCCGCATTGGTCTGTGTGACGGATTGGTCTCAGTGACGGACTGGTCTGGGTGACGGCGGGAGCACTTCGGGTACTGTTGGATAAGTTTGCAGAAATTTTGCCATTCCGCTTATGAAATGAGGAAATATTTATCATTGTGCATGTTAGAATGGAGTTAATGACCTTCTTAGTGAATATTATCGTGTAATAATTTTTCACTAAGGCGGTCATTAACTCCTAATTCGAACATATCTCCAGTTCGTCCCAATGTTATAGCATCGTACCAAAAGTGGTGTTGAATATACAATTACAGTCTTTTGATGAGGTCAATATGTGGTTTTGTGGACCTGAGAAAACAATATTCACTGAGGCCGAAGGCCGAGGTGAATATTGTTTTCTCAGGTCCACAAAACCACATATTGACCGATATCAAAAGACTATAATTATCTTATTATATTTCACTGACGTCTCCTTCTCGTTAAATTGGTGAAAGCAGTTAGAATATAGCATATAGTAGACATTTGCTTTGCTCCCGACGATCTCGTACCTGCTGTCAGCCAAAGTGTGAACCGACGACCAATCCAACGACTATTTTCATTGGCTGAGAAGACTGCATACGTCACGCCGAGTCAATATCACATTTATGGACCCGCTTCGGAGTCAATATGGGAAATTAGCGACAGTCACGTGACGGCGAATGATCCAATGGAGAAAGGGTGATATAATAATTAGGAGTTAATGACCGCCTTAGTGAATATTATCGTGTAATAATCTTGCATCAAAACGGGATAAATTTGCCATTCCGCTTATGAAATGAGGAAATGGTTATCATTGTGCATGTTAGAATGGAGTTATTGACCTTCTTAGTGAATATTATCGTGTAATAATTGTTCGATGTTTAGTTTTAGACCTCATCAAAAAACTCGCTAAAACTAAACATCGAACAATTATTACACGATAATATTCACTAAGAAGGTCAATAACTCCATTCTAACATGCACAATGATAACCATTTCCTCATTTCATAAGCGGAATGGCAAATTTATCCCGTTTTGATGCAAGATTTTCGTGACTGGTTTGCTCACGCGTGTTGTCCATTCACGAGCTGCAGCTGTGTGAACTCCGCCCACTGCGCAGTAAATGAACCAATCGTCGCTCAGCTTTGCAGCACTGCGTCACAAGAATGAGACGTCACCAGTTCGGCACGTGAATGAAACAGATCACAACAAACAAATGAAGATTATCGTGTGATAATCCCAGTATGTTTTGAGGTCTGGACCAATCAGCGCACGGCTATAACATGGAGCATGTTAGAATTCCCGATAAACACCGGCGAACACCTGCATAGCAAACAACGGTGTCGGCTGGCGGTGTAACTATAGTGAGCGCGCACGTAATTGATACACTGTAAATTTGGCGTTTAGATCCTAAACATAAATCTAAACACAAATTTTGTCCATAGTTTTTGACACGTTTAAATTTCAACATGTTTAGAAATATTGTGCTTAGACCGTAAACACATAGCTAAACATGTTTAGAAAGTTTGTATTTAGAGCCTAAACACGAGCTAAACATGTTTAGTAATATTGTGTTTAGACCCTAAACACAATGCTAACATGTTTAGGATTATTGTGTTTAGATCCTAAACACAAAGCTAAACATGTTTAGGAATATTGTGTTTAGACCATAAACACAATGCTAACATGTTTAAGATTATTGTGTTTAGATCCTAAACACAAAGCTAAACATGTTTAGGAATATTGTGTTTAGACCATAAACACAATGCTAACATGTTTAGGATTATTGTGCTTAGAGCCTAAACACATAGCTAAACATGTTTAGGAAGATTGTGATTAAGACCCTAATCACAAAGCTGAACATGTTTAGGAATATTGTGTTTAGAATCTAGACACAAAGCTAAACATAACCCTAAACAGAAAACTAGACACAAAATTTGTCCGCTTTTTTTAACATGTTTAAATGCACACATGTTTAAATTCATTACATGTCATGGATTTAAATACAAATTGTGTGTCCTGTCTGTGAACATGTTTCAGTACAAAAATATTCTCCCTGCTGGTTTGCTGTGTAATACACTCGGACTCAAGAATTGTATGTCGGAAGTGAACTGGCCTTCATTCTAATATTGGGTATTCCCAATATGCCTTTCGATGCCTGCTGATATGTGATATCCAATAGAAACACCATAGATTTCACAAATCAGATGATGAGTATCCAGGAACAGCAAAACACAAATTGATGAAAAGAAAATAGCTGCAATCTGATGAATTCACAATTTTGCATGGACTACAAGTTGTAAGATATAGGTGTTGTTGCTTATTCCTAGATATTCACAATCCTCAATGAAAAAATCTAACAATAAATGAAAGGAATAATAGTAAAGTTCTCAGTTAGTTGAATTTTATTGTCAATTAGTGCACTGCTACCATGATCATCACACCCGCGCCACTCATATTGGAATTTCGTGAAATGAACTTTCATCGTAACAAGAACGGAAGCTCAACCGATTCCAAGATCATATGCCCATGAACAAACATAGTGAGCTAGCAATGTGGTTACTCCTCAGATGGAAAAAGTGGCTACACAATAGGAAAATGCATGTCCTTTCCGCGGTGTCAGAATGCCCCCGAAATCATGGAATGCACATGGGCAAAAATTATGTACATACAAAGTACTGAATAAATCTATATAGACACCAGACACTGTACCTTCATTCAAGAATTGTATTGGGTTCCAAGTTCTATAAGGAAAGTTCCAATCGATTTCAGGTGTATGTTGTAGCCAAAAATTCAACAAAAGTTAATGCTTCATTTAAACTTAGGAGCAAGAGCTGCATGGCATCCGTGATTTCACTTCCAGCTGATATTTCCAACACTGAAACTGTTGCTGACAGTTCAGCCATCTGTGAGGGTGATTAATATCAACGATTATGGCTCCTCAGGCTATTGGTATTGAAGTCCCACTTGACTCTTTCAGCTGTGAAACAACAGAGAAGCAACGTTAATAAAAATCCGAGTGACAGAAGTCCCCAAAGATTGACAATTGTAATTTGACCCCAGGATGTGAATGGGTATGAATGGTGGTGCCCCCCGGTGGTCAGACTGTCATAAAAAAGCAATTCCAACTGACTTGTCCTGATCCCCCCCCCCCAACCCCCAGGTAACACACCGGTTCTTGTCGAATCACCGAAGTTGAGCATTGTTAAACTCTGTCAATACTTGGACAGGATGCTGTACTGGCTGGACTGATCAGTGTCCAGGGTAATAGGAACTGTGAGCACTCTCGTGTTATGGTACATGTAGTGGTACATGTAGGCACAGTTGTGATAGGACTGAAACAAGGTTGAAAACGATGCTAAACCCTACTACTCACTCACCCACTCCTACAAGGGTACCTTATTTAAATTACACTATAAGGCACAGGCCTCAATTTAAGGTGGTAACCGGTTTTCGGGTTGCCTGGAGGTTGCCATATGAAAAATAGTGGTAAGCTATTTTCTGGTCCCCATAATTTTGACTGATAATTGACAATAGGTTAATAATTATGCAATAGGTTACCATAGATTACCAATGTAGATTTCATGGGAACCTGTTGAGAGGTTACCATCAGCACTCCTTAAATCGAGGACTGCGGCAATCACAGATAGAGAGTTTTACATCTCAACTGGTGAAATGGGATAGGAAATGCACTCAATGATCCAGAGAAATGATTAGATGAAGTGACCTTTTGTATAGAAATTATTTAGGTCATAGTACTGCAGGGGACGAAAATGAATGCCTGCTATCTTCTGATGAACTCTTCCCTGCCCACAATTAGGCTTTTTTCTTTAAATTTTGTATCAATTCATATCATGCAATACATACTTGGAAGTCATTGTCTGTTTTTCTCAACATTGAAATAAAAAGCATGGTTTGACAATCAACAACTTTCCCAGGTGGAGTTAGAGTTTCATGATTCTTTACAGCTGCATGGGCAAGCTATACAAAGAACTGGACGACAAGGAATGCCAGTATTTTTAACTCCAAATGAATAAGGTTCTTTGGGGCTCTAAAGTTATAAATCAAACAAAAGAAGTTGAGATTTCTCATTAACAGTACTTACATCCTTTCTGCAAATAAAATCTGTAGTGTTGCAGGAACTCTTTGCATACTTCACACCATCTTCTGTTCGAGTGAGGTGTTCCAGTACATCGTAACTTTTGATTCTGGCATCTTCCTTCTATAAAAATATTAATATATTATATAAATAGGCATATATGTATCATATTGTGTGTCATATTACCAGTATTGTTTGATTACAATCATGTGAATGTACTTATTCAAGGGAGTATGAAACACCATTACTGTACTCGATGGATTATTAATATATGTAATTCAAGCTTTCTAAATATATATGGCATAAAACTGTAAAACAGAAATGTCAAAAAGGGTTGTCACTTTCACTGACCCAGAACGCATCCTTCGTGATTATATCTCCCATACATTTATAAAGAACAGAGATAATAGACCTATACTTGTTTATACATGCATTTGAAGTTTTGATAAATCATATGAAATATTTTCACAAAATACATGTACCGGTACTCTAACACTAATTA
This sequence comes from Hanleya hanleyi, assembly GCA_036873755.1. NCBI lineage: Eukaryota > Metazoa > Mollusca > Polyplacophora > Lepidopleurida > Hanleyidae > Hanleya > Hanleya hanleyi. Next base: position 211,505 of record JAVTVY010052967.1, on the reverse strand, counting down.
CAGTGGGATTTAAAAGTTGCCAACAAGAGGCAAGAGGTGCACTTGAATGGCTGTTGGTAAATTTGAGTAAGAATTAGGTCCCCCTCAGCCCCACAACCCACCTCGCTCTGTCGCATTCCCCCCCCCCCCCAAACTGTGTGGCAGACGGGAAACCGGCACTTTTCAGTTTGATCTGTATTACATAGACACCCCATAGTCTATCCACAGTTATTAATTGACTGTGTATGTTATTACCCGAATACAGTGTAAAACGGCCTGTCCATACGTCATGTCGAACTCGACTTGTATTGGCCGAGTTGTATTGGCCGAGTTGAAAGCTGTATTGGCCGGGTTGAATGTTGTATTGGCCGAGGTCAACGAGTGCAGCCGTAACTAGCAGTAAGGACCGACGACTGGAGAAACAGACGACAACAGTGTTGTTTGTTCAGCGCGATGGCGAGCGCAGAGCGTGTTATTCAAGGGTTCGTGGGTGGAATTTTAGAGCTTGAGGAGATATGTGGAGACGATTTAAACCTGTTACAGATCAAGAAACGGATGCTGCCACTCAAGCTCGGAAAAACAAGAACACGGCCAGTATATGTCAATTAATAAAAATATTATGAATCGATTGTTTTCGTATAGCCTTAGTATTGACCTTCGGGTCGCCGTATTGGCCCTCGGCCTGCGGCCTCGGGCCAATACGGCGACCCTCAGGTCAATACGAAGGCAATACGAAAACAATCGATTAATAACATATAGTACAGAGGAGTCTTCTAGTCAAAATCCTGAAAATAGTTGCATGCAGGCAGTTTTACTATAGTGAATAGTTTGTCATTGACAGAGCAAACAAATGCATTCTGACCCCCTCGACCAACACTGCAACTTTGTAAGAAGTTTGGCAGAATGTGACCACGGTCCACAGTGTCCTTATTCCTACAAATTGGGCTCTCATTTCGGCAAAAAAGGAGAACTGTTGACATTATAACCTTGATTTTTGGCATGAAGGTGCATTAGGGGACTGTTACCAGCAAGTTCTGAGCTGACCTACTCTTGATGACAATTTAAAATCACTGCTGATTCTGACTTGGGCAGTGTCCAACTTAATATAGGCAGGATTCACCTGGGGGTTGGGGAGAGGGATTTCCAAGAGTTTAGCTGGCGTCGGAGTCCTAAATTCCTACCCTTCGTAGGTCCTGTGATATTAGTCGCACTGCCAGGTAAGAAAATGAACAGAGCAAATTGAAAAAGTTAATACCTGTACTATCGTACTAAACTATTTCAAACTGTTAGAACTAATCCGCCACTATCCGTTAGAAAGTTCACCGAAGCTTCTTACCGTGGTTCCTATAAAACTACCTTTATTTATCTCCAGTACAGAAAAGCAGCTACGGGTAATAACTCAGTGCCTGAAAAGCAAAAACTACATGTGTACCGGAAAAAAAAAATGTGTACGGTACAGGGAAATCCAACAAATCAAGTGTACCGGTCACCCCCATGGTTTGTCTGTCCTTGGGTGTCTTCGTCGATATTGCTGATGTTAATAAAAATATAAATATCTTTCTTTTTTTCCGGAATATAATTATTTCCAAAATTTTCATACAACACAATGACAGTGCTCACATTTGGGCCATTACATGCCGAATGAACAATACATTTATGAATGGCAATGAAGCAAATACTATGGTGGAATAAAAAATACCCCCCCCCACCACCGCAATTGATGTTGTTAATAACAATATAAACAATATAAATATTTTTTCTTTTCCCGAATATAATTATTTCCCAAATTTTCATACACAATGATGAGCAATGACAGTGCCCACATCTGAACAATTACACATGCCGAATGAACAATACATTTATGAATGACAATGAAGCAAAGACTACGATGAAATACTCCCCCCCTCCCTCACCACCCCAACGTCATCAGTCATTCCAAGTCATGATGCGGCACCATACAGTTCAATGCATCAAGGCAACACCCCTCCCCCCCCCCGTCCACCATCGTGATAAAAAAACCACGTTCGCCAAATTTACTTGAAAAATGGCTGTTCATTTTACCGTCGAAGATTGCAGGTCAATGCCTACTCGGTCGTGAGCAAAATGACATGATGTCTGACTTATATAAAGCATGGGGTTATATATAGAGACCCCATATTTCGACACTTCACCCTAATACCACCGCCCACACCCCCCAAAACTTTTGTTTTGCGGGCCTGTGGTCTCACATCAAATTCAACGGCTAATAAAATGAGTGATACAGGCATAAAACTGTACATCTCTGTCATAAATAACATCGATGAGACAAGATTCTTACCTTGCTGTTCAACATTTTACCGTTCAACATCCACTGACTCTGTCGTCTTGCAGAAGTGACCGTTTCGCGCGCGCGCAAATGTGTGACGTCAGACGAGACAAGTGTTGTATTACTGCGCGGATTGTATTACACTGCACACAAAATAATCCGTCGTCGATGTTTATACGACTTCACAAAACTATTTCAAAACTAAAGCTCAACGATGAAATCATGTATTTGAATGCTTCTATGCGTATTTTCACATACTTTAGGACAAGCAGCTAACGAATGAAGCCAAATACAAAATATGCAAATTTGTCACGCCATGTAAACACAATATTACGTTTAGGTTTGTGTGTTTGAATTAAACACACGAAATATGCGTTTAGTAATGTGTTGAAGATATCCGACAATTTGTGTTTAAATGCTAAACATGTCATGCTTTGTGCTACTCTATTGTGTTAAGGATTGTGTTCCGAGTTAAACGCCTAAAATATTCGCGTTTAGGAATGTGTTTAGGAATGTGTTAAGATCCATGAAATGTGTTTAAATGCTAAACATGTCATATACTTATGTGTTGCGGAATGTGTTTATATTCACAACGTGTTTAATTTGTGATGTGTCAAAAGCAAAATGTGTATCGATTGTTAACACTTTCCTAAACACGTTTAGACCTAAACGTGTCATGATAGTGTTTAAATCCTATACGCCACATTTACAGTGTACTTACGACTTCTCGCAGAGTCAGGGCGAAATTGGAATATTTTACGATATGCAAATATAATGCTCAGGGTCTTTTCATATTCGGTCCGTATCTTCCGAATGCGGGATATCCTGAACGATCTCTCCGGACATTTCAAGCTGACTCGCCGTTCTTGAAGTAGGATCGGGTCATTTGTTTGCATAGGAGCATACCATAAAATATAAGTTTTAATTTGTTTTCACATTAACCGTAAAGGAGCGCATCTGGTATCATTAAAAAGTAATCAAATAAATAAAACATAACATAAATGCAAAATAAAAATTGCCACGACATCTACATGCATCTGATTACTGCATTCATATATGGCACATCTGCGAAATTAATGGATTATATTGAGTACACTGAAAAAAAATTATTAAAATTTAAGAAATATTGCCCGACTATTACACCGGCGGAATATTCCTTAAAATTCAATAAGGAATATTCCGTAGCATGTTAAGGAAATTCCTTAACATATATAGTAAGGAATATTCCTTAGTTAGGTTGAGGAATATTCTGCTGGAACGTTCCATACGTCGAGCTGCTCAAGGGAATTATCTGGTAGCAGCATGGCAACAAAATTCCGTTGTTTTGATCATTGAAAGTGAATATATTTATTATGAGTTTTATCTTTGATTGTTTGAGCGAGACACTATTCTTTTTTGGCATAACCCATTTACATAGAAATATGAAAAGTTAGTTCTTGTGACCCGCAATTAATATATTTTGTAGACTTTATATATGGCTAATATGTATACATTACCGGTAGGTCAACCTAAGGCGCTCGTAAACTAATGGTGTATTCGCGACAAACACCGGGTATATTTGCATATTCCATCCAAGATTGAATAAGGGTGGCCCATAGGGGACATCGATGTATTTTTTTTTTTCCATCTTTTTTATTACATTTTCTACATTCTTGATTTTCGCCTATTTTCTATAAACAGATTTTAGATTATCACATGTTTTCTTTACATTTTTGTCATTTCTAGTAACGTCGTCATAATTGACATTATCATTTTTTTTTCAACGAAAACCAAACAAAACTCTTGGAAACGTTTACACCGTTTAAACAGCAGATTTAATCGATTTTTTGATCAAATTTTTATTATCCGTGATTTTACCCGTGAGGTTATGTAAAAGACTCCAAATGCAATGTGATAAGCTACAAATTCATGAGTGTCAGCTCTCAATTTGTTGTCGTTCCGGAGATTGCGCAGAAAGTTTGGTGGTGAGGGGGGGGCCGGGGGCGGGGGCGGGGGTTGGCGAATGTCCCTCCCCCAGGCCTGGTAGGGTTAAACAAGGAATTGTTTGCATAAACTAGTCCAAGATATATAGAAAACATGCAAATTTGACACCGTCTTTGGAAGACCCACGGAATATGCCGTTAAAAGAATACAAATAGTGGCCTAGTTACCCCACTGAATGGCAGCTTCCACACTTTTATAGAACAATTACATATCGCGACTTGCATTCGTGGAAACAGAAGAACGTGTTATTTCTCGTGTTGTTGTAACGTATGCTCGCCAATATGTTGTATTCTTCATTGTAGTGAACAAGCTCCCACCGGGCTAGCAAAGAGGCGCAAAAGCACGAGGAAAAGCCCTTATGTGTGATGCAGTCTTACCTGGCTATTTCTTAGCATAAATTTCAAAATTTTCTGTTAAAGTTATCGTGTTTTTTCATTTCATTTTCGTCCTCACTCACCTCCTGAGTAGGAGGGAGAGACAGGCAGAGGGGGGCTTAGAGCGTTATTGACCTACTTACAACCGGTGACGTCAACATGTCACTTTCGGCTGACCTTTGTGAGGTCACTGCCGGTTCCGGTCACGTGATCGGAAGTGCACAATAGTAGGAATGCGTACAATAGCGGAAATCATGCGCAGGGTTAAAGGTCACTTTATGTCACATGACCGGAACCGGAAGTGACTTCACAAAGGTCAGACAAATGATATGTTGGCGCCATCTCTCGAAAGTGGGTCAATAACGCTGTAACTTCCCTTTCTATACTACTCTCTGGTAAACATGTTCACGTGTAAACTGGATGAAAAATCGGAAGTAGTAATCGAGGCGGACAGTGGGCTCCAGGTTAGGACTTTCGTCTCCTGGAAGCCAGTGTCCCAGGACATCCAAATCCAGACCTGAATGCCCGACGGACAATTAAATCCAGATCTTAGTGTCTTGGAACAAACGCGAGTGTCTCCCGGACACTGGATGCATGGGGTCACCGTTTCCGTCACACCGGGAACCCTGGCGACGTCTCCCAATTTGATCCCGGTTATATCTCGAACGAAACGTCCGGTTTTCGAGAGGGATGCGAAATTGGTCGGTAATGTCTCGGTTTCTATATGTCCGTGATTTGTTACCGTTAATTTGGCCGTTTCTTAGCTTCTCATGCGACCAGATTGTTGCGCGTGTACCATATTTTGGGGGCGCTTGTCGTTTACGCATATCGTGGCCAAAATTAGGCACCAGATAACGTTTTTTTTTAATGGATGTGTTTCATGTTATTCACGGATAACATGTATTTCAAGATCCTCATACTGTCACAATCAAAGCGTGACTGAGATACATCATACTCTAGATAACGACTCTACAACGTATATCTTATGGATTAAAAAATACTGATCAACGATACGGATTTGATATTTTTGGAACAACATGATGTCTTGCTGGCATCATTGAAAACTGCTGACCGCTTCTCTCTTACAGGACATTATCCTAGTTTTATGTGTACTATGATTTATCCTTTTAATTTGGTGCTTATGTTGTCATATGAATTAGGTCTATGGATTATGGACGCGGAAAATCTTTAATAGACGACAGCTGAATATTGAATGACGGACTAGACGCTTGTATTCAAAGTTTAATCAATATAGCCATACCCTGATGTTTCCTGAATCCAATTAAAAGAAAACGTTAAATTTATCTATATAAATTATGAATATATAATTGAATGATTTTCTCTCACATCGATAATTGTTTGTATACCTGACTAGTATCCGACGCGGAATAAATGATACATCAACTGGATTTGATCTGAATAATAATGGTACGGAAGCATGTGTTAATTATTGTCATATACAATTATATTGAACCAAACAGGGAACGTTTCAACCGACAAATTCGAATGAAAGTTATTTTATGTGTTTCACCCGTGTATTAATCTCGATGTGCATTTTTTGCATAATTTGGTAATATACATTGCAGATTCCATTTTTTCTGAAAATAACTGTCAAAATAAGGATATTATATGAACCAAGTTTGTTTCTGATATAAGATTGCCTGGAAGAGGTTAGCGGAAATACTGGCAATCGGAACTAAAGCTGTTGATAATTCACACCACATTGGGTCTGCGAAAAACCGTCGGCTAGAAACCACAGCGAAGGGAGGGGGGTTAACTTCTTTGAAAGAAAAAAAACTGAAACATCTCTGTTGCCGGAGCTCGAGAATCATTTAATGTTGCTTTCATGTAGCTATCATTTAACCAAATAATGAAAGTAATTATTGCCAAATTCAGACTGCAATCACGCTTTAGATCAACGGCCACATACATTTTACTGTTGATGATACCACATGTTGCCTGTGCGAAAGGCTGATGGGGAAGGGGAATGCTCAAACACTTCGATGTTTATATGCTGGTTTTCAAAGCCACTGTATTTGTGAATACCGGAGATATCTCCTATTCTATTTAATCTAGAATTATTTGCAGTTCCTGGTCGTATCGCACAAAGTGATTCAAATTTTAAAAAGATAATCGAAATAAGTTACACTGAATAATGAACCAGCGTATACAATTGCGGTTGGTGATGTTTCTTTCATACATAACGTGTGGAGAAATTGCGCTACAGTTCTCTAGACGGAGTAACAAATCTAATTCATTATCCGTGTATTAATGCATACCTAACCGCCGAGATTAATCTCGCTACCACACGGAAGTATATATATATAACGAGTATACGCCTTACAAATGGTTCAAACTTTAATTTGAAGACATCTCGATTCTATTCTCGGAGAAAGTCGAGTTATTTCGAGGGGAATCGAGATGGCCTGGTGCTTCGAGCGAAAACCGGGAGCAAATCGGGACAACAACCGATATAGATAAACCGGGACCCTTCGAGACGAGATATATATATCGGTTTTAATCGTTTATCGAGAAACCGTCTCGATCGAATGGGCGTGACCCCTTAGCAACATTAGGAAATGAAACAAATTGTCCTTGCTCCCCCCATTCCATTCCAGTCTCGTTTATCATTCCCACCAGCATCCTGTGGTATATTGGTCTGCTTTCTGTGATTTGTCTCCTATTCACCCAGAATTTCTTTGATCAGGAAAAATTATTTCGTTAACCCTTTTGTTTCAGCTACAAGATATGAAACAGGGATCACTAATTCATCAAGTGATGCTGTGACAGGGCAATTGACCCAAACGACACCACGTTTATGTACCAAAGAAAAACAAACTAAATATTTGGAAAGGATTTGTATACAGTTCTGCATGATGATGACCAGGTTTACGAGAGGAAATAAGACACAAATGGTCATAAACTGATTAAGAAATAATCGGAATGGCGACAATGTGACCGCTCGTCAAGTACGCGTGCACCAACATACACACACAGCGAATGTGTGGCCAGAGCAGAGTGCAACACGAACTAGTGCGGAAAATATAACAAAAACAGTCATCAGCAAAAGGGATTTGTCTATAGACAATAGTATACCTTTACTGATTTTCATTGTACCCATACCTGTGTGCCTATTATACTCTATGATTAGACGTGGAGCCCATGCAGATGCTCTATGAACTGTTCTATACTTTATTTCTTATTTTAGTACTGGTATATCTACTCTTCATACCAGCATGTCACATGTACTACCATTCAAAATCAGGGTATTTGAGCCAGTCCTTACATTGTAACCACCCACCACAGTCATTGTTTCTTCAGTCCCATTCCCCTTAACCCTTTCATGTCCACACTCCACTGTTTCCAGACGATATTTTTGTTATATTAGATTGGCTTCATCATATCCTGTACATCTCTCTTTTACAGCAAAACTTGGGATTTTCCTGTTCTATATGTTGAGACCATTGGAAAAAGTTTGGGTAACACTCCCAGATCAAGTGCGTTTTTCCAGCACAGCCAATACATGATTATGACATTGGCCAAAATGCTGAAATTTAGTCTTCATATCATAATTCACTGGTAGACAGCATTAGATTCAAATGTAACATTTATTTATCATGTTTATACATAACTAACCCATTTTTAGCATGGTTCAATACCATAAACCTTCTTTTTCAGCAAAAAAATACGCTATTTAGCGAAATTTTGCCCCAAAATCACTTTCAGTTTGAAAGTCGATCAAAATTCGATCACCCCTCAGACACCCAATTGTGAAGATAAAGCAACCAACATTGGTAAGCAGTTTCCTTATTAAGACTTTTGATAACTGCATGCATCATATTTATGATTCAGGGTATTGTATAGTGACAGTGGGGTCAAATGTCAACAAAAGTTACCCCTACCCCCAAAAAGCGACATTAACCAACTTTGGATAAATTGGTCTAACTTTAAAAGTAAGTCTGATATGAAGTTGGTTTTGGTGCCTATGTATGGGTTTTTGATACCGAGCTATTCATTGAAACCATAATCAACCCCTTTTGAGTTGATCTAATTTTAAAATGGTCGCCAAAAGCTCCAGGTTAAGACATCAGTCAAGAAGGACAAAGACAAAGTAAGTGTTATAGTAAGTCCAGTAGAATTTTTTGTATGGATCTGTGGTGTTACAATCATGAAATATCACTGCTTAATCATTGTACGTAGGCTATACCTATTCAAATTGATTAATTTGCATAAATCCAAGATGGCAGCCAAGGAGGAACAACCCAAATAGCGTTTTTCAGCAGCAATGTTCGTATCATGATAATTTGTTTCCTGATCCTTCTAATTGGTCAACATACATATCTAATAGGCCTATGTTTTTCACGAAGGTTATACTCCAGAAGTATTTTTTATTGATAGATACTTGGTATATACCGGATTAATGTAACTTTAACATCTCCATGATTGGTCTTTGTCATCTTCTGGCGCTCTAACAGCGTTATATATGTCATAATTTGAGTAAAATAAGCCATTAAAAGCAAGACCAATGACTAGTAAGTGGTGCCCTCTTTTTTGGATGCATAGTGTGTTGAAAATTGCTTAAATACGGATAAATATATCACTGTGGCTTATCAGTCATTTACATTTCATATTTTCAGTATACAGTCGGTCCTTGCCAGTGGTTAGTTAGACTTAGAGCATCAACAGTTTCGGATTGCGTCAACGTCAAGGATTTGTTGTTAACGATGGGGTCTGTAACACTCTCAGGACGGCCCGAAGTTCGTGTGATGTGACTAAATCAGCATCTGCCAGGAAAGCACAGGGAATAAAACCGTGAGCACAACTAATGGTTGCAAAATGATACGAGAAGCAAGTGACGTCCACAATGATCAAGTTCTCAAGCGACTTAAGCAGGTTAAAGAAGATGAGTTTGTTTATCATGTGCCCAATGAATGTTATAAAAAGTACACCATGACTTCTGTTCTCTATAGAAAAAGGAAGAGTCTCGCTAAATGCCAAGACCCTTCGCATTCTGAGCAGGAAGAAGATAGAAGTACTCGTTCCCAGGCTGTCCTCCATCCACCGAATACAGAGACGACCACAACAGCCTTACAAGTGAAGTGTATTATCTGTTGCAGTAAATCCCACAAACAACAGTGCACAAAATATCGCATCAGTGAATCAGGTCGTGCTTCAGCCTTTCTAGTTGCGACAAACTTGCTTCAAGATGATTACAAGCGTCTAGTCCGTCATTCATAATCCAGCCGTCGTCCATTAGAGAATATCCGCGTCCATAATCCAAAGACCTATTCCATTTTTCACATAACAGTATTAGCACCAAATTCAAAAAGACAATCATAGTATACATAAACATAGGCTTGTTTCCTGCAAGAGAGAAGCGGTCAACAGTTTTCAATGATGCCGGCAAGACATCATGATGTTCCAAAAATATCAAATCCGTATCGCTGATCAGTATTCTTAATCCATAATATTCGTTATAGAGTCGTCATCTAAAAAAAGATGTATCTCAGTCACGCTTTGATTGTGACTGTTCATATGAGTACCATGAGGATCTTGAAGTACATGGGTTCATACGGCCCCTAGCCCCGGGTTAAGCGGAATTAGACACAAGTTACGAAACGAAGTGCCATAGATCTTGCACGCTACGTTCGTATTTTGCTATCAGCATGCGATATGTATCGCCAAATTTGAGAAACTTTTGAGTGGAGGCGCTTGGTGGAATAGCCCTGTTTTATAAGTTTCTGCAACAATGTTTTGTGACGTTGATTAAAATCATCACATTTAACATAGGATCTAGCAAATGCTACTAAGCGAGATATGTATACGCCATATGCAGGTCCCACTGGAATATTACTATCCAGAAAGGGATAGTTTACGATGTCGAAATTGTAATCCTCTCTTTTGTCATAAAGTCGACGAGAGAGAATGCCCGCTTCATTTTTATAGAGATAGAGATCTAAATAAGATGTGCCTGTAGGGCTATCTGTAGTTTCCTTCAAATCCAGTGAAGATGGATATATATCCTTCACTGCGTCATTTATATAGCGATTATCCACAGCGAGAAGATCGTCTATATAGCGTTTGGTGAATGAGAAGGAACCGGCTTTGAATGGATCGGTTTTTGAAAGCGCCTGCATATAGTCATATTCATAAGAGAACAGATACAGGTCGGCCAACACGGGTGCACAATTAGTACCCATTGGAATACCTATATGCTGCTGATATATTGTGTTGCCAAATTTCACATAGATATTTTTAATGAGAAATTCAAGCAACTCTATAAACAAAGAAACATCCCATGAATGATATCTCTTGTATGTAGTCGAGCTAAAGAATGCTTTATGGCTTCCGACATTAATATATCTACGATCAGTTTTCTTGAACACAGATACTATTAATGAACTTAGACGGTCAATAAGGTCCTGATGAGGGATTGTAGTATAGAGAGTCGAGAAATCCCATGTGGATACATGTCTGTACGGTATGTGACCTTTAGCATCAAGTTCTTCCGTAAGACATTTTGAGTTTTTCAGTATCCACATACATTCAACGCCAGAGTTCTTAGAAATAGTGGCGCAATACCTTTCCCAAAATGCTTTTACCTCCTGAAGGGCCCTCGTCAATAGGGTTGAAAGAAGCTTGGTGGTGCAGCTTCTAGAACCAGCTATGAATCTAGCTTTGTATGGTGATTTATGCATTTTGGGAGTCCAGTATATTTTTGGTATGTCGTTATGATTGGTTGGAAGACAAATACCTCTTTCCCTGAGAAACTTTTTGTGATTGTTAAATAAATCTTCCAGAGTAAATGCAGTTTGGGAGTAAGTAGACGTATTTGATGAAGATATGTCTACACTCAATTCTTTAACCAGCACCTGGTAATAGTAATATTTACATATGAATATTATATTATTCGGAGCTTTGTCTGCTGGGACTATGACGAATTTACTCTGGAGATTTGCTAGAACTTCTTGCGAATTGAGGTTTCTCAGAACTTGTTTTGCTTGGGGAAGAGTACTTCTGTCAATATGGCGGATTGTTTCAACGACCTTGCTCTTGGTGAGGTCCAGCCAATCAGCGAATACTGTAGGTTCAACTTTTTCTCGCTTAGACCAATCAATAACGTACTGTTCCAATGCAGACAGGACTATCTTCTGGTCGGCCTTCAGATTTATTCTTCTTGGCTCTCTATATTTAGGTCCTTCATCAGGAGTAATTTCAGATCCTTATCACTCACCACATCAAGGTCACCAGTCACAATATGTTTGCATGGTGTATAGATAAAGTTCGACGATTCACAATCACAACTATAGCCTCCTGACGTGTATAAGTTCCAGTCAAACTCCTGGACAGCATTGGAGTAATTGAATATTTTGGTGGCTATAGATTTAGTGTACTTATATGAAATGCAAGGAGGTTCTGTGAACTTAAAATAGTTTGGTACAGCGTTGCGTACCTCTGGATCATTCAGGATTCGAGGTAAATTAATGATGTCCAGTCCTTTATCTAAGTAGTTGAGTTTCAAGAAAAGCCGATCTTGAGAGGTTTCGATTATGTTCACTGGACGATACAACCGAAAATACGCTATATCTTGACATACTTTAATGATTTTTGATGGTATTATATTTCCTGAAGACGCAGATTGTTGTATATCTCTGGCTATTTGATCTAAAGCTCTCAGAGGTAACGCATACAGAACTGTACGTAAGCTATGTATACTATTGGGTGTGTTAGTTAAACCCACTAAGTAATTTAAAGTGATATGATCGTGAATCATCGAACTATTAAACTTTCGCCAACCATGGCTGCGATGTCTCCGTTGATGGGGTTTAAATAGTTGGGTAATGTTGGATATATTTGAACGGCGGTTTGTAGCATTGCCGAACCCACTGACATTATCATTTAAACCAAACGGAAACACTGACCCAAGTTCTAGCATCCAGAATAATTTCCGCTCTCGGATTTTTCTCTCAAATCCAAAAGGGGAATCCTTAGTAGATGGATAGACGACGTCTATGATCTGAATACTAAAGTTATCCCAGCCGTGGTCGGGTCCAGAAAAATGCCTACCTATAAGCAATTGCTTTTTCCTAACGGATTTTCTGTGACCGTTCACCCTAAGATGGAGTCTTTGGGTGGTCTTGCCAACATACTGTTGACCACACTTCTTACAGGAAACTAAATAAATACAGTATGTAGTAGAACAACTAAGATCAACATACGAGTTAACAGAATATGAGTTACCAGTTAACGTGGAACTAAATGAAGCTGAAGTATTAAAGAGTGGACACGTGAGACATCCACGATGTCCACACTTAGAAATTTTGAAATTATTACATGTAGAATTCGGTGCTAAACAATCATCAAGCGCAATATTACAAGGTTTGATGTCGTGGCCTTGCTTTGCTGTCAGAAATATATCTGTCATTTGGATTGAAAAAGATCTTAGTGCATTTCGAACTATTAGAGACTCGGCCGAGAAACCTGCACTAAGGTTCCTCGGGTCTGTCTTTTTAAAGGTCTTTTAATGTCTTCTTCCGAACGTGTTACCTTCAAGATTCGCATTGTTTATGCGATTTACTGTCACAGATAATACACTTCACTTCTCGTTAGGCTGTCGTGGTCGTCTCTCTATTCGGTGGATGGCGGACAGCCTGGGAACAAGTACGTCTATCTTGTTCCTGCTCAGAACGCGAGGGGTCTTGGCATTAAGCGAGACTCTTCCGAGTCGCAGTCGCATCAAATGAGTCGCACCAAACGAACTGTCTTAAGCCCAAGTCCCACTTAGGCGATCTCCTTTACGAAGCTTGACGATTTAAGATCGTAAGTATTGGTAAGATACTCGCAAGCTATTCGTAAAGACATTCGCCATGATTCGTAAGCCATCGCTTCAATTCGTAAGAAAATCGTCGCCTCGATTTTATCGCCGGGCCAATTTCAAAATGTTTAAAAAATTCGCCAAGCAATGCGATTTTGCCTTAAGTCTCAAATATTCGTAATTTTATCGTAAATAATCGTAAGTCGTAACTACGTTGTAATGCATCGTAATTGAGTCGTAATTTAATCGACTTATTGGTAACAGTTCCGTTAATAATCGTCAAGTGAAAAATAAATACGAATAGTTACGATAACATACGAAAGGAAATGATGGTATACGAAGTAATCGTAAACATTTGACCCAAACTGTCATAACAACGTCGTAAAACCTTCGTACGTATTCGCAAGACATCGTGAAATAATGGCAAGTAGTCGTATGCACTTCGTAAATGTTCGCAAATACATCGCACATATTCGCAACTGTATCGCACTGTATCGCCTAAATTTGGGTGCGAATATCGCTAACTGTCGTAAAAGTATCGCATTTCTTTGTAACTGCATCGCAAACAGTCGTAATTATTCGTAAACATGTCGTATCTATTCGCCCCGAATGACGGGAAACCCGGCTTTTGTAAAGCGATTTATTACGAAACATTACGAGCAATACATCGCAAAGTTTCGTAAACAACTTCGCTTAAGTGGGACTTGGGCTTTCGGGCGGTCCTGAGAGTGTTACAGATTCAATCGTTACCAACAAATCCTTGACGTTCTGGTGCTCTAATTCTAAGTCACCCCTGGCAAGGACCGACTGTATACTGAAAATATGAAATGTGAAAGACTGATAAGCCACAGTGATATTCTTATCCGTATTCAAGCAATTTTCAACATACTATGCATCGAAAATAGTGGAAATTTAGTTCAACAACTCAAAAAAATAGGGCACCACTCACTAGTCATAGGTCTTGTTTTTAAAGGTTTATTTCACTCAAATTGTCGTATATAACGCTGTTAGAGTGCCAGAAGATGACAAAGACCAATCATTTATCTATCAATAGAAAATACTTCTGGAGTATAGCCTTCGTGACAAACATAGGCCTATTGGATATGCATGTTGACCAATTAGAAGGATCAGGAAACAAATTATCATGGTATGAACATTGCTGCTGAAATCCTATTTGGGTTGTTTGTCATACTCTATACACTTTCATCGGACACGGCACAGTTTCCATGGAACGAATGGGTAGCTCCTCAAGCGAACAAAGAACAGGTCCAAAACAAAATGTCTGCTTCCTGAAATGCACATGGCTTCAAGATGTTGTAGATTCCTTAAGGTAGATGACAGCACCTTCTCAAGTAGTTCTGAGAGAGATTAGCACTGGATGGATTGTACTTAAACAGTTTTGTTTGCGTTTGCGTTAAAAATCGCGATTAATCATGCCTGGGCATATAATTAACCACTGTCAATTTTGTCTGTACATGGCTGCCATCTAGGCCTACGTACATTGATTAAGCAGTGATATTTCATGATTGTAACACCACAGATCCATACAAAAAACTCTATTGGACTTACTGTAACACTTACTTTGTCTTTATCCTTCTTGACTGATGGCTTAACGTGGAGCTTTTGGCGGCCATTTTGAATTTATGCAAATTAGGTTAACTCAAAAGGGGTTGATTATGGTTTCAAGGAATAGCTTGGTATCAAAACCCCATGCATAGACACCAAAACCAACTTCATATCAGACTTACTTTTAAAGTTAGACCAATTTGACCAAATTTGGTTAATGCCGCTTTTGGGGGGTAGGGGTAACTTTTGTTGAGATTTGTCACCATTCAATACCCTGAATCATAAATATGATGCATGGAGTTTTCAAAAGACTAAATAAGGAAACTACTGACCAATTTTGGTTGCTTTATCTACAAAATTGGGTGTATGAGGGGTGATCGAATTCTGAGCGACTTTCAAATTGAAAGTGATTTTTGGGCAAAATTTCGCCAAATAGCGTATTTTTGTGCTGAAAATGAAGGATTATGGTATTGAACCATGCTAAAAATGTGTTAGTTATGTCTAAACATGATAAATAAATGAATAAACTCTTGAATTATTCCATGAAAACTGAAATTTGCTATTTTGGCTGATTGGCGTCAAGGCGTAATCATGTATTAGGCTGTACAGAAAAAACGTACTTGATCTGGGAGTGTTACCCAAACTTTTTCCAAGGGTCTCAACATACAGAACAGGAAAATACCAAGTTTTGCTGTAAAAGAGAGATGTACACAGAAACCCCCCAGAGCCTATACTATTGATAACATGCTGACATTAATAGAAGCAGTTGGTCACAATAAACATAAGAGAGATTAAGAGGGATAATTCAAATGAGTACGATACATGCAATAAACAATAATCAAAATCAAACATAATTGGTCTGTGAAGAAGAGGTGGGTATTTTCAGGATATGACATGCTTCAACAGTTTGATAAATACGTACATGTATTGCATGAAATCTAATTTCACAAAGTTGTTAACAAACAAAATAACAAATATATTCAAGGTCTATGTGATCCGTTTAATTCGGAACCATACTTTTCTATAAACATCGTTTCTTTAACATCCAATAAGGCTTGATTCTCATTTAATACTTTGTAAAAAGGGAAAACTTTAAATGAAGGGGTCAAATGTATGGCACACTGTCTGATGTGTCGGCTGACCGGGAGATGACAATGGTTTTCATTATTAATCTGTTGCCTGTGAACAGTTAATCTAGATCTTAAATCTGTGGATCACATAGACCTTGAATATATTTGTTATTTTGTTTGTTTAACAACTTTGTGAAATTAGATTTCATGCAATACATGTACGTATTTATCAAACTGTTGAAGCATGTCATATCCTGAAAATACCCACCTCTGCTTCGCAGACCAATTATGTTTGATTTTGATTATTGTTTATTGCATGTATTGTACTCATTTGAATTATCCCTCTTAATCTCTCTTATGTTTATTGTGACCAACTGTTTCTATTAATGTCAGCATGTTATCAAGTCACTGCTTGTTTAAGCCAGGCACGTCGTCTAGCTACCGTTGTGCCCTGTATTTGTATATATACCAGTCTGTCATTTGAAAACAGTATTCCTTGAAAAGAACATTACGTTCGAAACTGCAGTCGGAATATAATGATGTAGAAAGTTGAGAAGGTTCTCGAAAGTATAGCTCCATACAACACCGTCGAACGTCCACAGAAAAACAATCACAACCGGTAAATCTAGAAAATCTGGCTATGAGCGTATAGCTTATTGTAATCAGACGATTTTGCATGCCAGCGACACTCAAGGGCATGATACCCCACTGAAATAAATTCGCGTGCAGTTTTAGCACGTGCGATTGGCAGCAAAGTAGTCCGTGAGTGACGTCAGAGTGAAGATAATCAATATTTCAGTGTATCCTCTGTCGATAAATCCTACACAATCTGACATATTTTAATGTTTTCAAATATCTAATATTAACTAGTACCAAAAATGTATACAATAAAACAAGTCATCGTACTCGTGAAATATACCAATTTTCTCACATCAAGAGATGAAATATTGATGGTATTTGTCAAGAAACAGTTGATATCATCTACATCATACATGCGAGATGAGTGTTCTATATGCCAGCGACTTAGAAACCCATTTTGACAAACAATACCTGTTAATGATTTAAGGAGCTTACTAAACAACGTCACCATGTCATGGTGTCATCACGGGAAACATTTGACCAGTTCTCTCTTGCAGAAATCACCATGTCATGGTTTCATCACGGGGAAACATTTGACCAGTTCTCTCTCATGTCATGGTTTCATCACGAGGAAACATTTGACCAGTTCTCTCTTGCAGAAATCACCATGTCATGGTTTCATCACGAGGAAACATTTGACCAGTTCTCTCTTGCAGAAATCACCGTGTCATGGTTTCATCACGAGGAAACATTTGACCAGTTCTCTCTTGCAGAAATCACCATGTCATGGTTTCATCACGAGGAAACATTTGACCAGTTCTCTCTTGCATAAATCACCATCTCATGGTTTCATCACGAGGAAACATTTGACCAGTTCTCTCTTGCAGAAATCACCGTGTCATGGTTTCATCACGAGGAAACATTTGACCAGTTCTCTCTTGCAGAAATCACCGTGTCATGGTTTCATCACGAGGAAACATTTGACCAGTTCTCTCTTCCAGAAATCACCCTGTCATGGTTTCATCACGAGGAAACATTTGACCAGTTCTCTCTTGCAGAAATCACCATGTCATGGTTTCATCACGAGGAAACATTTGACCAGTTCTCTCTTGCAGAAATCACCATGTCATGGTTTCATCACGAGGAAACATTTGACCAGTTCTCTCTTGCAGAAATCACCATATCATGGTTTCATCACGAGGAAACATTTGACCAGTTCTCTGTTGCAGAAATCACCATGTCATGGTTTCATCACGAGGAAACATTTGACCAGTTCTCTCTTGCAGAAATCGCCATGTCATGGTTTCATCACGAGGAAACATTTCACCAGTTCTCTCTTGCAGAAATAATCCATCTTGTGGTTTTTCGTTTACTTTTAATTGTATTGGAATTGGTGTTAACTATCGTATGAAAAACTTTCTATTATTTTATGTCGAAATTCTTTCGTGAACGACGACTGAATGTCGGACTGTCGGACTGGCGCCTATGCTCATAATTACTCAATGTCACCTCACTTTCAATATGTTCGTCAATCAATATTTACCCGTGCATGGGTTTCGGAGAGGTCGAATTAGACCATCCTATGTGTAATACCTTGGAGCCCTCCCGCTGGTGATTCACAGCCCACAGAAGGACAATTCCAGGGTTTGAGGAGCAAACACGATGCATAATTCTACGATTCGGGTTGGGATAAAGTCATCTTAATCGGGTACGCGAGGTTTAGAATGAAAACATAAATCGGTAGTTTGTGAAACGTGCGCGCTGGTCTTAAAAGAGTGTGCAATTACAACACATATAAGGGAAGTGGGAAGCGGTGCCGACATACTGACAGAGCCACATGACTTCGCAGTATAGTGTTCTGGTTAACCTATTCTAAAGCACATACCAAGAATCTAACGATTCGTGATATGTGTTGTATCTCAGGCACGCTTTTATTGTACCTGTTCGTGTGGCAACTTGGATGACATGACCACACGGCCCCTAGCACCGGTATAAGCGGTATTAGATACAAATCTAGAGAGC
The DNA here is from genome assembly GCA_036873755.1 of Hanleya hanleyi. Classification (NCBI taxonomy): domain Eukaryota; kingdom Metazoa; phylum Mollusca; class Polyplacophora; order Lepidopleurida; family Hanleyidae; genus Hanleya; species Hanleya hanleyi. The sequence goes on along the minus strand of JAVTVY010052967.1, from coordinate 192,812 downwards.
TATGATGGAAATGCTCTGACAACTCGTATATTGGTAAATGGTGAGCTGTGACAACTCGTACACTGGGGATTGGTGAGCTGTATCGTCGTCCACTAAATCCAACGGAGCCCAAAGAGAAATTGGGGGGGGGGAGAAGGGGGCGCTATCTCCGGAACGACAAAAAATGAAGAGCTGAAACTCCTTGACTTTTTAGCTTATCATGTTGGGGTCATTTTGATCCTATTTGCATAACCCCCCAAGCAGAGGATCATGGGTAAATTCAAGATGGCGACCACGTGGGATACCAGAAAAATGATGTTTTTGTCATATTTCTTTAAAATTTCTGCTTTTCCGCAATGAAAAGTAAGCAAAAACTATTTTATTTCAAATCACATTAATATTTACTAATTTATCATGCAGTTTTTGCGGAGAAATTGCATAAATAAAAAACAAATCGGAAAATCCGACTGGAAAATCAGCCAAAAAATGCCGTTTTTGAAAATGACGTCACTGTGACGTCATCGAAGCGACCATCTCGGATTTTTTTACATTTTCTAGTAGAGCTTGACCGAAGGGTATAGTGTGGTAAGTTTCAGCTCCCTAGCTTAAGGGGTAAGGAAAATAATTAGGGGGGAGCCATTTTGACCCCCCCAGGCCAGGATAGGTCTAAAAAAAACAACAGGCCAGATAGGGTTAATAGTACAACGGTTGGAAAGGAAGACCTGTAATGACAACCAAAACAAATAAATGCAATATTAACATGTACTTCGATGAACCGGTATACAAGATTCAGCTCGCGGTAGCATACAATCTCTGAAAAGAAGATCCTTGATCTACAAATTACGTTTACCTGTACTCTGATAGTTCCCTTAAGGTTACTGTATCGGGTCGAAGCTTCAAAATCTCGATTTTTTTTGTCTCATACCAGAGTACACAGTCAAACATATAAGTTGGGGGAATAAGAAATTATGAAAATTAGTGCATTGTAGTAAAAATACAAATAGATAGATAGTAGTTTATTAACGTCTCACCACAAAAGTAGTAACCTAAGAGCATTTCGAGCCAATGGTTCGTCACTGCGCATGCGCTGGAATTGTGGAGTGGGTGTGCGCGGAGTGTTGTGCGCATGTATGACGAATTTGTGGCGGTTTTGTGGCGGTGTGCGCAGGAGTGTTGTGCGCAAGTGTGACGTCACTTCCGGTCTGAGTGAAAGCGACGTGTGTATTCCTCCGCGGTGATGCGGTCTGTTGGTGATGCGGTCTGCCTCCGCGGACAGAAAGTAGTCCCAAATTCTCCGGCAATCTTCAGGGGCGAGAGGGATCCCTAGTGTACCGAATGGATCGAGTGAGGTGTCAAAGTGAAGCATTCGTGAAGGGGCATCCGACGGGATGGGTGTGACGTGGAACTGACGCCATTCTGCGCATGCGCAGTAGAAAAGTGTATGGAAATAGACGTTTTTGGGGTCTAGGTGGGCCACTATTGGTCCGATGGAGTCGTATGAGGTATCAAGTTGAAGCATTCGTGAAGGACCATCCGAGGGAATGGGTGTGACGTGGAACTGACGTCATTCTGAGCATGCGCAGTAGACAAAGAGTATGGAAATAGATGTTTTGGGGTCTAGGTGGGCCACTATTGGTCCGATGGCGTCGTATGAGGTATCAATGTGAAGCATTCGTGAAGGAGCATCCGACGGGTGTGACGTGGAACTGACGTCATTCTGCGCATGCACAAGCAGGAATTGTGGGAAAAGGGTATGGAAATAGACATTTTAGGGTCTAGGTGAGCCCCTAGTGGTCCGATGGTGTCGTCTGAGGTCTTATTTTGAAGCTCTCGTGGAGGAGCATTCTCGTGTGCTAATGGTTCGTCCGTGATCAAGATTCTGCGCATGCGAAGTCTGGTCGTAGTATAGAAAGCAGGCATTTTGGGGGTGCGTGGTAGTGTGTTTGACCAACCACTCTGGGTCCGTGTTTGTGGCTTGGTGGTGTGGGATGTTCGCAGAGACGTCACTTCCGGTTTCACAAAAACTACCTCAGAACACAGATGAGTTCCAATTTTCCCTTAGACGTAGGGTCCGGATTTTCCATCCGGCCCGCCCCGGCCGCAGCGCGCGCGGGTTATCCGGCCGCACGCGCGCGCGCGGGTTAAAGGGAAGTTTCGGAAGTGTGCAAGGGCACTATATCACATCGGGATATATATTTCATCCAAGTATAGCGGAAAAGCGGTTGTCGGTGAATAACAACAAGTTCAGCAATTTTTATACAGTTTATTATCCCCAATGTTACATCATACCCAGACTGGGGGAGCCGCCCTGGGTATGTTTAGTATGTTCACAGCAAAACAAATTGAAATATCAAACACAATGTTTTATTATTTAACGCACCGTCACATTTAAGAAAATGTCGTCAGGCGTATGACTAGCAACAATAATGCTAGGGACTGGCTGGATATCTAGGCTCTTCTGAAATGTGGGTACAGGCGAACTCTCTGTGATTGCATCACCAGTGGCATTCGTCTCCCCGGGCTCATCTTCACTGGGTCTCACCCTCCTGGGTTCCACTTTAGTTGGAAGTTGTCGCCCAAACCGTAGACACGGGGCATGAATCAAACGCTGATGCCGCCTTAACTGACTGGGTCGTTTGAATAGTTGACCACATTCATTACATTGTTCCGTCGCGCCCTCGTGGAATGAGCGTTCGTAGCGCAGTAAAGGTTCCTCCCGATTAAATGACCGTGTGCAGGTTATACAAGTATACCGTGCGCCGTTGTGGATGGAGGACTCGTGCCGTCGCAAATCTTCGGGGCGAGTAAACTGCTTCTGGCAAGTTGTGCAAGTGAACATCTTGGTGGTTGACAGTGTCGTAGCTCCTCTCGTCAAATAGGCTCAGGATGGTGAGGCAGGCTCAGGCTGGTGAGGCAGGCTCAGGCTCGTGACGTGAAGCAAGTCAATGAATGCAGCAATGCCCTAAAAATTCCCACTTTTACACACCTACAGAGAAGTACCCGGATGTAGGCGCGGACATCAAGTGCCCGGATGAAAGACACGGACGTCAGCGAAAAAAACTCCACATACAGCTCACTACATGCAGTCGCCTCCTCAATAACCTCATACATACCCGGATGCAGGCGCGGACGTGAAGTGCCCAGATGAAGACACGGACGTCAGCGAAATTCTGGGGAAAACCCCCACAAACAGGTCAGTACATGCATTCCTATCATGTTTCCTACCCGTCGGATGAAACGGCCAGGCCGCTTCCCTTTTACAGCACGCTTGCTGGTGATCTATTTTTAGCACACTCAGTTCATCTACCTCCAACTCGAGGACCTCGTCAAATGCTGGAATGCCCGCTCGTAACCTAGATCAAAACATGTGCTTGGGCTGATTTCATTGGCTCTCTATTTTACTGCAGTGCTCTTGCATTGTTTTCTGGACATTGATTGGTTACATTTGGCCCCATCCTAGGCCACTGATTGGCTACTTTCTCCACGATGTTCAAAGCCAGTGTCTGTTATAGCCTTCATGCATAATGCTCATATAGAAAACACACCAGACAGGGTGTTTTGGTGAGATCTCATTTTGTTTTTTATTCAACAATAACTAACAACAACAACGTGAGCACAACCACATGAAAACTGAAGCCCAGAACAGGGGGCTTGGAAACTGAAATCGATAGAACTTAAGCCCAGAACAGGAGGCTTTTCATGAAAGAACTTAAGCCCAGAACAGGGGGCTTGTACATTGAAAGAACTTAAGCCCAGAACGGGGATTGTACATTGAAATGATGGGCGGCCCAGTCATATACGAGAACATCGCGGTCCTCGGCCTTGGGGTACTCGTCAAACATCTGTACGATGGTAGAAAAGGTTCTTCCCCGGCATCGATGGTACAGGTAAAACAAGCAATATTGTCCGCACACGCTACTGGTCAGGCTTTGCAACGTTTGACTGTTCCAACACCACGTCTCTGTGCCTTGATCCATGAAGTCTGTTAAATCGGGATGCAGGGGTGGCAGGCCTTACCACCCGGTGTGGTATTCGCCCTGCTGTTCTGTCAAGTACACGCCCACCCAGTGTTCACCGGGGCGATCCATCAGGTACGTGTTGAGAACGTAAGCAGCAGGATACATACGGTCTAATGGGAACACATCTCGGGCGTACACCCCTTGAAAGACCATACGTGTCTCTGGGTTATTCTCCAACACGGAGGTTATCTGGTCTGTATCCATGTAAGGTGGCAAAGTCACACAGGACGTTGCGCGCCTTGTCCACTTGAATGATGTTGTCAAACTCGGCGTAGCAGATCACATTGACGGTGCTGCGGAGGGCTCGTGCAAAGTGGATTTCCAACCGTAAATTGCCTTGCTTGGCGAGGGCCAGCTGGTGGTCGTTCTCTAAGGTGAGGTCATATCGAAACAGAACAACGTGTATCCGTTCGCGTAGTCCTCCCAACTGATCATATTCCCTTCGTCCTGCTTGATTTGACCGGTGTAAACAGGCTCTGATAGGCTCGAATGAAATTCGCGCGCCCAAAGTTCGGTGTTAAGGCCGTGGCTGGGACCTGTTGTCCATCCACATGCAGGGCCACAAAATTGATGCCGAATTGTTTCAAGTCAAACGGGTTCTCTGGGTAGGCTCCGCTGAAACTGGTATTTTCCACACAGGCCAGGATCAATCGCTTGGGTAGTTACCCCAGGAACAGGTTTTCTTTGTTGGCGCTCATATTTCCAGCCGACACAGAGAACACTTTGGTTTGCACACGTCAGATAGGGTATTGGGCTGGTTTTGTTTCCAAGGCTTTGAGGTGTCCCAATTGAACGGCTGGATTCGGTTTCACTTTTCGGATATACAGGACTGCGTCTTGGATGACGATCTTATAGTCAGCTGTATGCCCCTCTACGTTAGTGGCCATCAAGGCGAAGGTCGGACGCGCCCGTATCAGTCGGATTTTGATGGGAATCTTGTTGAAGAGGTACCGGTCTTGCATGAAAATGTCTGCGTGCAGTCGGCCCATGAGATCCACCGAGACGCCGTTCGCGGTGAAAGCCTTCCGTTTGTTATATCCCGCATTGTCGTTCTCTGCGCCCATGTGCTCGGCTGTGTCCTGGTAGAATAAAGCGGCTGTCAGCTGAGATTTTTTTCTCCTCTCGTCCTTACGACAACAGCGTCTCGATGTAGGCTCGATAGTGGTACGTGTTGGTGGAGTCACTGATGAGTTTGTTGCTGAGAAATATATCCACCTGTTGAAACATAGAGTGCAGCCAGAGATTCGTCGGGCCCACCGTTGCTTGATCGACGATCCTGGAGCCATTCCCATTGACGACCTTGGCTTTTGCATACAAGTACGTATGGGCTAAATCCACATAGGCCGTATCCGCATTACTGATGGTGAACTCGATGGGCCCTGTTTCGTTGATGCTGGAGAGCGGGAGATGCTCCACCCATAATCCTTGTTCGGCACTGGTCTGTGTGGGCGGGACGGTCCACAAATCAAATTCACTGTTGGTGGAGGGGCAGGACTCGTGGATTAAGGACATGTTTAAGAAAAGATATCCTGGGTCTTCGATGTGTATCGTCGCTGGGTCGGTCGTCGACTGGTGCGTGGTCTCGCTGGTGCAGGTCTTTTATTCCCTACGGTGCGTTGTGCTTTGGCGACCAAGACGCCTCCTGCTTCTCTGGTCCGCCGTTTCAGTGCTTCTTTAGGTGCCGTACCCCCCAAGACATCACCGGCGACTTGCAGTCCACTGCGTACCGCTTGCTTGCCGATTGCTTTTAGTCCACGCATCACCAAGGGTAAGAACGTTTTAACGATGCTCCCGAGTATGTTCCCCAGCCCATGTCCTCGTTGCATGCGTGCACCGCTAAAGACCGGAAAGCCACCTCCGGCCTGTTTGGCATACTAGTCCATATACCTACATGCATCGCACTCGTAAGGTACTTTCATTATGCAAAGTGGGGAGCACGTGCTTGTCGGAAATGAAGTGTCAGCACCACTTTCCCTCTTTCGAATGCCACCGGTCGTCCCGTGTCATCTCTTATATCCACCGTGATAGTGTTGATGTCGGTTTGTCGTACGGGTAGGTAGAGCATGTGGGTGAAACTGTGGGTGACTTGATCTCCATACGCCTTTCTAATGGGGACCACCCGTAACAGAGGCGTGTTGATATCGCCCACGATGTGGTTGTCCACCACGTCCGAGTAGAGGTAGAGTCCGTACATACCCGACTTCATATCCATCGGGATCTGGCCACGGTTCTCGGGTGGACCCGTGTAGGTCGGGTGAGCGAGACCAAGCATTTGCTGTAGGATAGCACTCAGTACGACACTCAAGTTGGCGGTGAGGAGGATCTGTGCCTTACCGTTGTGTGCGTTGTAATCGAAGTCCACGCGATTCTTGAAGGGAAAGGTTTTGATGGGTTTTGAAACATTCGTCACCTCCCGCAGAACCTTATAATGCAACAGCCTTGTCAGCCCCTGCAAGAACTCCTTGGGGTTATCGTATTGGCCTTCGAGGAGGGTGAGTCGGGTGTCTTTTCCTTCGTAGGTCACCTCGTACCACACTTCATTGGCTCGCACGTTGTACCACGAGTAAGGGTATTGAATATCCACGAGTCCGCATTCCCATCGTCCAGGTAAATGCAACGGTTGGGGTAACTGGGTCACGTACTTGGCCAAGGTGTTGTCAGGAAACACATCCAGCGAACTGTTACTGGGTAGGGTGAGGTAAAACATGGCGATTGAGCTGTCCTGCTGCTGCTTCCGGCTTTAATAGGGGCCCCAGGCCTTGAGCGGTTGTGTCCGGCGTCGTGTTCGTCGTGGTGACTTGCTACGAGTCACGGCTCTGGAGATGTGAGGAGTCTTGATCAAGGGTGGTTTTTTAAAGGGGTGAAACGAAGGTGCCCGTCGTTGTGGTGTTTTGGGGGGTGACCCCGGTTCCCACTTGGCTTCCCAAGAAGGTAGTGGGCCACTCGGCGATTGCTGGGTCCGCTGCATCCAGGCCCAGCGCTGGGGATTCCCCACCAATTCCTATGGTACATGCATGTCTTTCAAGCCTTGAGCGAAGACCTCCCATTCTCGAAGATCCGTGTGCGACCTGCGTTGACGCATCAGTACATTCACTAAATCCGTCATATGGGTACCGGGGACCACCTGATTCTGCACCAGTAGTTCACCTTTATCATTCCAAGTCATGTTAGGATTCTATTTCATCCGTTGTAATACCAGGCCAGCTTGTTTCTTGAACGATGCAGGTACACTCTTCAGGACTTCGTCTTCCACCCACTGTGGGGCTGTGGGGGGTACCCCTGGTAATGGCGGCTGTTGGAGCGGTACTGAGGTCGGCGGTGTGTCGCGTGTTGGTGGTGCTGGGGTAGAGGGGGTTTTGTATTGGTCCATGAACATCATGTACCGTTGAAGCGTCTCATTGTACCGTTGTACTTTCTCACTCAATAAAGTTCGGAGACCTGTCTTATGCTTGGCCAACTTGGTCTTCTGAGCCGGAGTCAGTGGTACGTTGCCTATTAACAGGTTGTACCCGATCTCGCACAGACAGCGTACAAGGTCAGGGTCCGCACCGCGTACAATGGTTCGCACCAACTCGGGTGGGGCCGTCTTCAATACACGGAGCGTGGGAGCGTGCTTCCGTACTCGCGCATACATCATGTACAACTAATGCTAGAAAACACTCTCTCATTTTTCTCTACCTGCCTCCTGAATATTGAACAGAGTCATGTCAACCATGATGTGATATTAATTCTTTTATTATCCCCATCATCAAACACACACCCAACAGTACTGTGGGTGTGTTTACGTTATTTTTGCATGTACACGTGGTGGGTCTCTCCGGGAAAGATTCCAGTCCGTAGTCGAAGGTGATCGGGGGTGGCTTTGCTTGAGGTCGAAGAGCATGTACCCGTGCTGAGGGGTTGTCGCATCTTTAGAGGCTTCCAACGCAGACGGTGTGCGACCGGGATACATCTGTCTCGCCAGGTGCAGCAGTTGAGTGGTATCTCTCGGGTTTTTGAAGATCACAGGTAGTGGGCATTTAAGCTGATGTTCCGATGTTCTTTGTTTTTACTGAACAGATTCTGCACAATGTAGATCATGCTGAGCCGTCGATGATGGCTGCCTTTGGTAAAGAGTTGGGTGACCCGCGCATCCATCTCCGCCATGAGATCATCCAGAACCACTAAAGTATCCGGTTCCAAATCGGCTAGGTTGAGTAGGCCTTCCACGAACGTGATGTGGGGCAATGCTGCATACCCTGCCTGCCATTCTCCGTAACACCACACGACTCGGGCAATGGGTTGGGTGATCATGCTGTCGGCGTATTGGAGGAGCTTCCTGACGAAGTGCGTTTTGCCGGAGCCCGTCGGTTCTGCGAGGACGCAAGTGAAGGGATGCTGCCACCGAGGATCCATGGTTGGAGGTGTATCCGCTATCGTGGTAACCCGCTCTTGTAAATTTAGTACGAGTGAACTGGGATGGTGGTGGGTACAACAACAACGTCGGTGGCCGTTGTCGATGGGCTTTCACTGTGAGTGATGCAATCCGGTGGGTTTTGAGACGTAGTGAGTGTACTTGGTGTAGAGCTCGATGTGGACTGTATACTCGGTGTGGAGCTCGATAGTTGTGATTGTGAATTGTCGAACTTTATCTATACACCATGCAAACATATTGTGACTGGTGACCTTGATGTGGTGAGTGATAAGGATCTGAAATTACTCCTGATGAAAGGACCTAAATATAGAGAGCCAAGAAGAATAAATCTGAAGGCGGACCAGAAGATAGTCCTGACTGCATTAGAACAGTACGTTATTGATTGGTCTAAGCGAGAAAAAGTTGAACCTACAGTACTCGCTGATTGGCTGGACATCACCAAGAGCAAGGTCGTTGAAACAATCCGCCATATTGACAGAAGTACTCTTCCCCAAGCAAAACAAGTACTGAGAAACCTCAATTCGCAAGAAGTTCTAGCAAATCTCCAGAGTAAATTCGTCATAGTCCCAGCAGACAAAGCTCCGAATAATATAATATTCATATGTAAATATTACTATTACCAGGTGCTGGTTAAAGAATTGAGTGTAGACATATCTTCATCAAATACATCTACTTACTCCCAAACTGCATTTACTCTGGAAGATTTATTTAACAATCACAAAAAGTTTCTCAGGGAAAGAGGTATTTGTCTTCCAACCAATCATAGCGACATACCAAAAATATACTGGACTCCCAAAATGCATAAATCACCATACAAAGCTAGATTCATAGCTGGTTCTAGAAGCTGCACCACCAAGCTTCTTTCAACCCTATTGACGAGGGCCCTTCAGGAGGTAAAAGCATTTTGGGAAAGGTATTGCGCCACTATTTTCAAGAACTCTGGCGTTGAATGTATGTGGATATTGAAAAACTCAAAATGTCTTACGGAAGAACTTGATGCTAAAGGTCACATACCGTACAGACATGTATCCACATGAGATTTCTCGACTCTCTATACTACAATCCCTCATCAGGACCTTATTGACCGTATAAGTTCATTAATAGTATCTGTGTTCAAGAAAACTGATCGTAGATATATTAATGTCGGAAGCCATAAAGCATTCTTTAGCTCGACTACATACAAGAGATATCATTCATGGGATGTTTCTTTGTTTATAGAGTTGCTTGAATTTCTCATTAAAAATATCTATGTGAAATTTGGCAACACAATATATCAGCAGCATATAGGTATTCCAATGGGTACTAATTGTGCACCCCTGTTGGCTGACCTGTATCTGTTCTCTTATGAATATGACTATATGCTGGCGCTTTCAAAAACCGATCCACTCAAAGCCCGTTCCTTCTCATTCACCAAACGCTATATAGACGATCTTCTCGCTGTGGATAATCGCTATATAAATGACGCAGTGAAGGATATATATCCACCTTCACTGGATTTGAAGGAAACTACAGATAGCCCTACAGGCACATCTTATTTAGATATCTACCTCTATAAAAATGAAGCGGGCATTCTCTCTCGTCGACTTTATGACAAAAGAGATGATTACAATTTCGACATCGTAAACTATCCCTTTCTGGATAGTAATATTCCAGTGGGACCTGCATATGGCGTATACATATCTCGCTTAGTAGCATTTGCTAGATCCTGTGTTAAATGTGATGATTTTAATCAACGTCACAAAACATTGTTGCAGAAACTTATAAAACAGGGCTATTCCACCAAGCGCCTCCACTCAAAGTTTCTCAAATTTGGCGATACATATCGCATGCTGATAGCAAAATACGAACGTAGCGTGCAAGATCTATGGCGCTACGTTTCGTAACATGTCTAATTCCGCTTAACCCGGGGCTAGGGGCCGTATGAGCCCATGTACTTCAAGATCCTCATGGTACTCATATGAACAGTCACAATCAAAGCGTGACTGAGGTACATCATTTTTAGATGACGACTCTATAACGAATATTATGGATTACGAATACTGATCAGCGATACGGATTTGATATTTTGGAACATCATGATGTCTTGCCGGCATCATTGAAAATTGTTGACCACTTCTCTCTTGCAGGAAACAAGCCTATGTTTATGTATACTTTTGTCTTTTTGAATTTGGTGCTAATACTGTTATATGGAAATGGAATAGGTCTTTGGATTATGGACGCGGATATTCTCTAATGGACGACGGCTGGATTATGAATGACGGACTAGACGCTTGTAATTGTACACGTGGTGTGGTGGTGTTGATGACTGGGCTCGTTTCGATCACGGGATAGGCTACGTCGTAAAACACTCTTCCGTACAACACACTCAGCAGGGTTAGCACTATCACCACAAAGCCCACTTGCGCTTTGCGCGTTTTGGGAGACGCTGTGTTCAGAGGCAGCTGCTGTTGGTCCATAGCGCCGTGTTCATGGTCGAACGTGGAACGTGGAAGTGGTGTCTGGCTTTATAGTCGTTTCACCTGCTCCACCGTGTAGTAGTCTTGCTTTGTTTTTACGACAGGCTGTAATTCCGTCTCGTAAAACGTCCCTAGCAACGGTTCCCCTTGAAGATCTTCCAGTTCATAGACTCGCTGCTGTCGGGGTAAGCGGCGTTTAATCAGGAAGTGCTCATCGCTCCAGTAGGCAAGTAACTTTTCTAAAATTGACCTCTGACTTTACTGATCCGTACAGGGTCCCCGACCTGGAACACCTCCTTCGGCGTTCGCTGCGATTGCCTGGGGTACAAGACACGCCGGATTTGGGCTTCATTGGGCTTCATGGGGGCTCTCTCTATACTCCGGTGATAGGCTCGATTGTAACCACTCACAAGTTTCGGGAGAACATCGATGTACCGCCTTGTATTCTTATAGGTGAAATATTTATACATGCGGCCTTTGAATGTCCTGTTGAACCTTTCCACAACGGAAGCCTTGGTCTCGTACGTATGGAAGAAAAACACCTTCTGGGCTTTTTAGAAACTGCTGGAACGGTCTGTTGAGGAATTCCGTGCCTTCGTCGGTTTGCAAATACAAGGGTTTGCGCCCGGTCTTGAAGATGTCCTTGAACGCCGCTATGAGATTCGCCCCCGTTATCGTCCGGATGAGTACCACCCACGCGTACCTTGACAGGATATCGATGTACGTCAAGATATACCGATTCCCATCGTTGTGTTTTGTGTTTGGCAAAGGCGCTCATATCGACCAAATCAGCTTGCCACTGGGCATCTATACCACCCACGATGACCCGGTTCGGTAGAAAATGGCGACGGACAGATCGATGTAAGGTATAGGTGTCTTGTTTTTTTAACCAATCTCGGACTTGGGCACGTTGTATCCCCTGGGGTTTGGCCGCTCGATAGAGAGCTGACAATGCACTATAGGCCGCCGGACTGTCGGAAGTGTAGCATAAGTTATCCAACACCTTCTCCCAGCTCTTCATGGTGACAAATGATGATGGGCCCTGGCTCTATCGTTTATTTATAACGGATATATCTTGGGCCGGAGTTTCTTTCTGATTTTCTTCGTTGGCTTCTCCCAGCACATTGTCCATGGTAAATGACCAGTCCCACTCGTCTGATGACCGCTCTTCCTCCATAAGCACTTGATCCACACATCTGCCACGGCATCTTCCAATGCAGACCATAGAACAGGGTGAAGGGTAAAATGCACTGTACCCCCATCTAGCCGAGCCAATTGAGCAAAGAAGGGGCCGCGTCGGATGTACACATCGTGACACAAGTGGATGAGATCGCCGTCCAGTTCACCAGACAACACCCGTTTGAATTTGGTCCAGCCCTCTCGGGACAGACGAATGTGAGCCGGGCACGGTTGTGTAGGGTCTGCATCACAGATGTCTCCCACCTCCTCCATGATATCGACCGTATCCGCATAGACGTGCAGGTAAACCTCGGGGGTCAAGCTGAGAAAAGCCCGTTTTATATGCTCCGTCATGGTCAGTACGTGAATGGTATAAGATTTGACTGTCTCTCGTATTTATAGGGACGTGAGATCAAAGGAGCGGGTGGTCATGTCACTAGGCTGACAGTCTAGCCGGATAATCAATGGCATCGTCGTCTGCCTCCGCTTCATCGCTGGGTTTGGTAATTTGTTTGTTGGGCTCTGCCTCCGGTTCACTCAGGGCACGAGCCCAGCCCAACTGAACAGCTGACCACTTGTCCGGTGTAAACAGCTGGTCCACGATAGGCACCACTTTCTCGAAGGCTGTCCACAGATCGGGGGCTCGGGTGAAGCCTCGCGTAGGGTCTTGGTAACGGCCCAGGCGTGAGAAGAAGGGTCCATGGTGTATGTAGATGGCATTGTCTATGTGGATGAGGTTTCCGTCGAGCTCACCGCTCAACACCCGTTTAAATTTGGTCCAGCCGTCACGGTGTAGCGTAACCGTATTCGATACGGTCTCAGCGCGCGATCAGCAAACATCTCCACGGTCTTCAACGATGGTGACTTTATCTTCATAGACGTGTATCCCCACCCGGGGTGTAAGGGGAAGGATGGCTCGTAGGACTGGTGACATGGTTGACCCAATGACGAACGGTGAATGACACACATTCTGCGTGTCTCTTGTATTAATGGTCAGATCCCTCGGTGACATGGTTGACGCAATGACGATCGGTGAATGACGCACACTGTGACTGACCTTCGTATATATCGGCTGCACATAAGCGCATCTGTGGAGGCTCTGAAGAGCCGTTCTTTTCTGTTGTTGTCATTGCCACAGCCTCAGGGTCAATAGGGAAAAGACCATTACTAGGCCAACGAGCCGTCGCTGGTTCCGGCGTGAGCGCTCGTGGTCCATAGTCCGGGCATCAAGGATGGCTGTCATAGTCCAGTAGTGGCGAGTGATAGCACACCTCTCCATCGAGTGCACTCTGTCGAGGACCACTTCTGTGAACTTTTTCAGGATCTGGCGTCGCCCCTCGTTGTCATCATCTGCAAATATGGACCGGACCACTGCTCGGTAATCCGTGAGTGAATTAGCCACGGTCGCATGCTGTAAAAAGCGAGTCGCATAGGAATGGGTCTTCGTCATGGCTCTGCAACCGTAGGAATGGGGGTGTGGGATCCAGAGGGACGTGTTTTATAGACCATGTCACACATGCGCACCTATACGTAGCTCTACCTCATACGACTCCATCGAACCAATAGTGACCCATGTCGGCCCCAAAATGTCCATTCCCATACACTTGGTATAGTGCGCATGCGCAGAATGAAGTCAGTCTACGTCACATCCACCCAGTCGGATGCTTCTTCACGAATGCTTCACATTGATACCTCACTCGAACCCACGGTCCATTAGGGGCCCGGTCGCCCCCAAGACGTTCCTTCCAATGCACTTTTCCCACAATTCCCTGTCTGCACATGCGTAGAATGTTGAACACGGACGACACACTAGTCCAGGGGGATGCTCCCTCACGATCGCTTTGCATTGATACCTCACTCGACTCCATCGGACTAATAGTGGCCGACTTAGACTATTTCCATACACTTTGTCTACTGCGCATGCGCAGAATGACGTCAGTTTCACGTCACACCCATTCCAGTGGATGCGCCTTCACGAATGCTTCACATTGATACCTCACACGACCCAATCCGACCATGCAGCGTATTTGAAGTTTGTGGACTACTTTTTCTCCGCGGAGGCAGACCACATCACCGATAAACCGCATGACCGCGGAGGAGTCCCTTAACATGTCTAAACATGATCCAAGGTCATGCACTCCCCGTGATGGAAAAACCCCAGAACCAAGGCATACGACGAGGTCAAAATACGCGCTTCTGATTAGCTGACGCAAAGGTCAAAGGTCACGTGATATGCAAATTTTTTAGGTCAATGGGACCTCAAATGCCGTGGCTATATTACTCACAGCGTTCTTTACATTTCGATTACGTCCTTCGTTTATGTTATCCTGCAAGAATAATTCAGTTCCCCTTAAAGACATACTTTCTATCGACGAGCTATCAAATTAGGAATAGCTCCTCCTTTCAGGATAAAAGAATATAACAGACCAACGCATTATACCATGGCATAGAAATAGGTATCTTCCTAATACATTTATCTATCTATCTGACCCATTTTTGGGTGTCATTTTTGGATAAATGAATTAGAAAGGTATCTAGACCACTCTAAAAGTGACGCAAATTCGATTTCTGGGTGATTGGGAGCAACAAATAGAGTCGGTGTGAAATGACCATATCCAGACAATACCCATCTAACGCTGTCTCGGAGAGTATGGCATCTCCAAGTTAGACACCCAAAATAGGGGAGAAAAATAGACAAATGTATTAGTAAGATATCTAGACCACTCTAAAAGTGGCGCAAATTCGCTTTCTCGGCGATTGGGAGCAACAAATAGAGTCGATGTAAATTGACCATATCCAGATAATACCCATTTAGCGCTGTCTCGGAGGGTATGGGATCTCCAAGTTAGACACCCAAAATGGGTCAGAAAGATAGATAAATCTATTAGGAAGATATCTAGACCACTCTAAAAGTGCCGCAAATTCGATTTCTGGGTGATTGGGAGCAACAAATAGAGTCTGTGTAAATTGACCATATCCAGATAATACCCATCTAGCGCTGTCTCGGAGGGTATGGCATCTCCAAGTTAGACACCCAAAATGGGTCAGAAAGATAGATAAATGTATTAGGAAGATATCTAGATCACTCTAAAGGTGGCGCAAATTCGATTTCTGGGTGAATGGGAGCAACAAATAGAGTCGGTGTAAATTGACCATATCCAGATAATACCCATTTAGCGCTGTCTCGGAGGGTATGGCATCTCCAAGTTAGACACCCAAAAATGGGTCAGAAAGATAGATAAATGTATTAGAAAGATATCTAGACCACTCTAAAAGTGGCGCAAATTCGATTTCTGGGTGATTGGGAGCAACAAATAGAGTCGGTGTAAATTGACCATATCCAGATAATACCCATTTAGCGCTGTCTCGGATGGTATGGGATCTCCAAGTTAGACACCCAAAAATGGGTCAGAAATTAGATAAATGTGTCAGGAAGATATCTGGACCACTCTAAAAGTGGCGTAAATTCGATTTCTGGGTGATTGGGAGCACCAAATAGAGTCATCGTCAATTGGCCATATCCAGATAATACCCATTTAGCGCTGCCTCGGTGGGTATGTCATCTCCAAGGTAGACACCCAAAAATGGGTCAGAAAGATAGATAAATGTATCAGAAAGATATCTACACCACTCTGAAAGTGAAATGACCATATGCAGATAATACCCATTTAGCGCTGTCTCGGAGGGTATGGCATCTCCAAGTTAGACACCCAAAAATGGGGCAGAAAGATAGATAAATGCATTAGGAAGATATCTAGACCACTGTAAAAGTGGCGCAAATTCGCTTTCTCGGCGATTGGGAGCAACAAATAGAGTCGATGTAAATTGACCATATCCAGATAATACCCATTTAGCGCTGTCTCGGAGGGTATGGGATCTCCAAGTTAGACACCCAAAATGGGTCAGAAAGATAGATAAATCTATTAGGAAGATATCTAGACCACTCTAAAAGTGCCGCAAATTCGATTTCTGGGTGATTGGGAGTAACAAATAGAGTCTGTGTAAATTGACCATATCCAGATAATACCCATCTAGCGCTGTCTCGGAGGGTATGGCATCTCCAAGTTAGACACCCAAAATGGGTCAGAAAGATAGATAAATGTATTAGGAAGATATCTAGATCACTCTAAAGGTGGCGCAAATTCGATTTCTGGGTGAATGGGAGCAACAAATAGAGTCGGTGTAAATTGACCATATCCAGATAATACCCATTTAGCGCTGTCTCGGAGGGTATGGCATCTCCAAGTTAGACACCCAAACATGGGTCAGAAAGATAGATAAACGTATTAGGAAGATATCTATACCACTCTGAAAGTGGCGCAAATTCGATTTCTTGGTGATTGTGAGCAACAAATAGAGTCGGTGTGAAATGACCATATGCAGATAATACCCATTTAGCGCTGTCTCGGAGGGTATGGCATCTCCAAGTTGGACACCCAAAAATTGGTCAGAAAGATAAATAAATGTATTAGGAAGATATCTAGACCACTCTAAAAGTGGCGCAAATTCGATTTCTGGGTGATTGGGAGCAACAAATAGAGTCGGTGTAAATTGACCATATCCAGATAATACCCATTTAGCGCTGTCTCGGATGGTATGGGATCTCCAAGTTAGACACCCAAAAATGGGTCAGAAATTAGATAAATGTATCAGGAAGATATCTGGACCACTCTAAAAGTGGCGTAAATTCGATTTCTGGGTGATTGGGAGCACCAAATAGAGTCATCGTCAATTGGCCATATCCAGATAATACCCATTTAGCGCTGCCTCGGTGGGTATGTCATCTCCAAGGTAGACACCCAAAAATGGGTCAGAAAGATAGATAAATGTATCAGAAAGATATCTACACCACTCTGAAAGTGAAATGACCATATGCAGATAATACCCATTTAGCGCTGTCTCGGAGGGTATGGCATCTCCAAGTTAGACACCCAACAATGGGGCAGAAAGATAGATAAATGCATTAGGAAGATATCTAGACCACTCTAAAAGTGGCGCAAATTCGCTTTCTCGGCGATTGGGAGCAACAAATAGAGTCGATGTAAATTGACCATATCCAGATAATACCCATTTAGCGCTGTCTCGGAGGGTATGGGATCTCCAAGTTAGACACCCAAAATGGGTCAGAAAGATAGATAAATCTATTAGGAAGATATCTAGACCACTCTAAAAGTGCCGCAAATTCGATTTCTGGGTGATTGGGAGCAACAAATAGAGTCTGTGTAAATTGACCATATCCAGATAATACCCATCTAGCGCTGTCTCGGAGGGTATGGGATCTCCAAGTTAGACACCCAAAATGGGTCAGAGAGATAGATAAATGTATTAGGAAGATATCTAGATCACTCTAAAGGTGGCGCAAATTCGATTTCTGGGTGAATGGGAGCAACAAATAGAGTCGGTGTAAATTGACCATATCCAGATAATACCCATTTAGCGCTGTCTCGGAGGGTATGGCATCTCCAAGTTAGACACCCAAACATGGGTCAGAAAGATAGATAAACGTATTAGGAAGATATCTATACCACTCTGAAAGTGGCGCAAATTCGATTTCTTGGTGATTGTGAGCAACAAATAGAGTCGGTGTGAAATGACCATATGCAGATAATACCCATTTAGCGCTGTCTCGGAGGGTATGGCATCTCCAAGTTGGACACCCAAAAATTGGTCAGAAAGATAAATAAATGTATTAGGAAGATATCTAGACCACTCTAAAAGTGGCGCAAATTCGATTTCTGGGTGATTGGGAGCAACAAATAGAGTCGGTGTAAATTGACCATATGCAGATAATACCCATTTAGCGCTGCCTCGAAGGGTATGGCATCTCCAAGTTAGACACCCAAAAATGGGTCAGAAAGATAGATAAATGTATCAGGAAGATATCTAGACCACTCTAAAAGTGGCGCAAATTCGATTTCTTGGTGATTGTGAGCAACAAATAATAGAGTCCGTGTGAAATGACCATATGCAGATAATACCCATCTAGCGCTGTCTCGGAGGGTATGGCATCTCCAAGTTAGACACCCAAAAATGGGGCAGAAAGACAGATAAATGTATTGGAAAGATATCTAGATCACTATAAAAGTGGCGCAAATGATCTTTCTCGGCGATTGGGAGCAACAAATAGAGTCGATGTAAATTGACCATATCCAGATAATACCCATTTAGCGCTGTCTCGGATGGTATGGGATCTCTAAGTTAGACACCCAAAAATGGGTCAGAAATATAGATAAATGTATTAGGAAGATATCTAGACCACTCTAAAAGTGGCTCAAATTCGATTTCTGGGTGATTGGGAGCAACAAATAGAGTCGGTGTAAATTGACCATATCCAGATAATACCCATTTAGCGCTGTCTCGGATGGTATGGCATCTCCAAGTTAGACATCCAAAAATGGGTCAGTAAGATAGGTAAATGTATTGGGAAGATATCTAGACCACTCTAAAAGTGGCGCAAATTCGACTTCTGGGTGATTGGGAGCAACAAATAGAGTCGATGTAAGTTGACCATATCCAGATAATACCCATTTAGCGCTGTCGCGGAGGGTATGGCATCTCCAAGTTAGACACCCAAAAATGGGCAGAAAGATAGATAAATGTATTAAGAAGATATCTAGACCACTCTAAAAGTGGCGCAAATTCGATTTCTGTGTGATTGGGAGCAACAAATAGAGTCGGTGTAAATTGACCATATCCAGATAATACCCATTTAGCGCTATCTCGGAGGGTATGGCATCTCCAAGTTAGACACCCAAAAATGGGTCAGAAATATAGATAAATGTATTAGGAAGATATCTAGACCACTCTAAAAGTGGCGCAATTTAGATTTCTGGGTGATTGGAAGCAACAAATACAGACCCTTTAGAAATGTACTTCATAGCACACATTTTGAAGTATTGTTCTCAAATTTATATTCACAGAGAATGTCAAGACAATTTATTTGGGAAAACATGGTTCTATTCGTGTTATGAAAGACATAATGGTTGTCGAAATACATGGATGTTCATGAAGGATACTACTTTCACATGGGGCGATTTAGATTATCAAAACGCTCTCAATTTACACTCTAGATCAGTGGATACCAAGAGGACGATAGGGTAGCAAGGTATATCAGAAAAATATTCAGGTATATAACAAAGCTATAAGTGAGCATAAATTTCACATGAACTTTATTGAGAATCGTGTTAACCACATGATTTACACTCTCATGGGGTAGTTAGTATCTTAGGAGGGAAAGCAGTCTAGCTTGCCACTGGAACATCCGCACCATCTGCCTTCTCCAGCCGGCTGGAGCGTGTTGTCTGGGATAGTTATACCACTGACAGGATCCAAACACGGACCTATGTCAAACAACAATTCAGGAACTGTCTTAGTAGTATATATGTAAAAAGGAACTACTGTACCAATTTGGCCTGTCGTGCAATGTTCTTACCTCGAATTCATCAGGCTAGCTCTAAGATTAACAGTATTTTCGTTATTTTGGGATTACACTATCGTAGAATAGGTAGCTAAATAATATATAGCGGTTCCAGTCACCCCCAGCGAGGGTTTTAGTTAATTTTATTACGAATCACCCACCTCAGAAATTGCCGTACAATCTAATCTCTATCCCCTCCTGCGCACTATTTTAAAATCTTGCGCACTATTGTGAAATAGTAACGCATATATCGCCGTCTGAATTTTCCAGTCGAAAACTTCAACTCTATACGCGCCATGTTGGTGACGGTATATGTCTGCTGGGCCGTTTGCAATTGAACATGGCGCGTGTGCCTATAAAGTGGAAGTTGTCGACTGGAAAATTCAGACGGCGATATATGCGTTACTATTTCACAATAGTGCGCAAGATTTTAAAATAGTGCGCAGGAAGGGATAGAGATTAGATGTACGGCAGTTTCAGAGGTGGGTGATTCGTAATAAAATTATCTAAAACCCTCGCCGGAGGTGACTGGGACCCCTCATACTAGAGGGCTATATTATTTGGCTAAGAATAGTTTGCTTACAGCAAGCTGAAGTTAATACGTTTACAAGTATCGTCATCGACAGCATCGAAATAGTCAAATAGTTTTCTCGTGTTGACAGGTTTAAGTTCCTAGTACTGAAAGTCCCTTGCGGGATTCGAACTAAATGACAAAAAATAAATATTTCTAGCTCTACAACTGCTTAATATTCAGATAAATGCCGGTGGTCTAAAATATGGTGTGTAAATTTCACATAATATCTCCGCGTAATTAACGCGCACTGGCAATATTCACGGTCAGTGTCATTATGTCTCCCCCAAGTTGGAGGGAGACATCTAGTGTTTGTGCTGTCTTTCTGTCTGTCTGTCCGTTCGTCCCCTTTTCTTGTCTTCTTGTCAAGATATCTCGAGAACTACTGGACGGAATTTCACCAAACTTGGATGGAAACTTCATTGGGATGGCCCCCTCATTTAATAAGGTTTTGGTGTGTGTGCGTGCGTTCATCCGTGTCCGGTGCCCGTCTATCTCTCTGTCTGTCCGTCCGTCCCCTTTTCTTGTCGGCAAGATATCTCGAGAACTACTGGACGGAATTTCACCAAACTTGAATGGAAGCTTCACTGAGATGGCCCCCCTCATTTGATTAGGTTTTGGTGTGTGTGCGTGCATTCATCCGTATTCAGTGTCCGTCTGTCTGTCCGTCTGTTCGTCCGTCTCGTTTTCTTGTCTGCAAGATATCTCCAGAACTACTGGACGGAATTTCACCAAATTTGGATGGAAGCTTCATTGAGATGGCCCCCTCATTTGATTAGGTTTTGGTGTGTGTGTGTGTGTGTGTGTGTGTGTGTGTGTGCGTTCATCCATGTTCGGTGTCCGTCTGTCTGTCTGTCCGTCCCTCTCCTTTTCTTGTCTGCAAGATATCTCGAGAACTCCTGGACGGAATTTCAACAAACTTGGATGGAAGCATCATTGGGATGGCCTCCTCATTTGATTGGGTTTATGGTGTGTGTGTGCGTGCGTTCATCCGTGTCCGGTGTCGTTCTGTCTGTCTGTCCGTCCCCTTTTCTTGTCAGGCGTTGTCTGCAAGATATCTGACCAGCTTGATGAAGGTTGACCAAACTTGGATGGAAGCTACATTGGAATAGCCCTCTCATCTGATTAGGTTTTGGTGTGTGTGCATGCGTTCGTCCATGTATGGCGTCCGTCCTTCCGTCCATCTACTTCTACATGTATATGTATATACAGTCCCTGTCTGCAAGATATCTGAAGAACTACTGGGCGGAATTACTACGTTCTAACCTATGATTAAACTCATCAACATCATCTGACAAAAATAAGTAATGTGAATTCGGTGATATTCCCCATGAAATTCCCTTTAATCTATTTTAAAATCTATCTATCTAAGTAAGCAATTACGGTTGGAACCGAAAATGCCCCCCCCCCCCGACTCAAGAATCGCGAACCAGAGCTACTGAAACCACTGATAGTCTCCCAGGCACTTCACACCAGGATGTTTCGTCTTTTCGTGCTATTCGCCGCAACACTTGTCCAAATCTTTGTATACGCATGTCGATAGATGAGATCGTATACTGTGTCTGTCCGTCGGTCTGTCCATCCGTTCATTTGCTTGTCGATATCTCCAGTTCCATATGGCATACCCTACTTTGAGAAAGCATTACTCGTGGGTCAAAGAAACCCCATATTCATTTTGAGGTCAAATGATTAAAGATCAAGGTCACTATGATTCAAAATACAGTACACGATTGAAGATTGCTGTGTTTATGCACTAAATACAGTTCAGAATCAACGGTGATTGTGATGGCAAAGAAGTCTGAATTTATTGATTTTTATCCCGCTGCCGAAGGGTATTGTCTCCTTGGACCATCTGTCCCGTCTGTCTGTCCATCTTGCGTGTTAACACAATATCTTTGCAAGGCTTATCGTCAGGTTTTCTGAATTCGTATAACATATGCAACTGGCGATGAGTCAGAAGCCTAGTGAAGATGATTGACCTTGACCTGTTTTATCCACGTCAAATGTGAGTATTGGCGATAGCTTTTACATCTAGGCTGTCCATTCATACTACATATGCAGCTGATGATTGACTAGATGATTGACTAGATGATTGACTAGATGATTGACTAGATGATTGACTAGGTGATTGACTAGATGATTGACTAGATGATTGACTAGATGATTGACTAGGTGATTGACTAGATGATTGACTAGATGATTGACTAGGTGATTGACTAGGTGATTGACTTAGATGATTGACTAGATGATTGACTAGATGATTGACTAGATGATTGACTAGATGATTGACTAGATGATTGAATAGATGATTGACTAGATGATTGAATAGATGATTGACTAGATGATTGACTAGATGATTGACTAGGTGATTGACTAGGTGATTGACTAGATGATTGAATAGATGATTGACTAGATGATTGAATAGATGATTGACTAGATGATTGAGGTGATTGACTAGATGATTGAATAGATGATTGACTAGATGATTGACTAGGTGATTGACTAGATGATTGAATAGATGATTGACTAGGTGATTGACTAGATGATTGACTAGGTGATTGACTAGATGATTGACTAGATGATTGACTAGGTGATTGACTAGGTGATTGACTAGATGATTGACTAGATGATTGACTAGATGATTGACTAGATGATTGACTAGGTGATTGACTAGATGATTGAATAGATGATTGACTAGATGATTGACTAGGTGATTGACTAGATGATTGACTAGATGATTGACTAGATGATTGATTGACTAGATGATTGACTAGATGATTGACTAGATGATTGAGATGATTGACTAGATGATTGAATAGATGATTGACTAGATGATTGACTAGGTGATTGACTAGATGATTGAATAGATGATTGACTAGGTGATTGACTAGATGATTGACTAGGTGATTGACTAGATGATTGACTAGATGATTGACTAGATGATTGACTAGGTGATTGACTAGATGATTGACTAGATGATTGACTAGATGATTGACTAGATGATTGACTAGGTGATTGACTAGATGATTGAATAGATGATTGACTAGATGATTGACTAGGTGATTGACTAGATGATTGACTAGATGATTGACTAGGTGATTGACTAGGTGATTGACTAGATGATTGACTAGATGATTGACTAGATGATTGACTAGGTGATTGACTAGATGATTGAATAGATGATTGACTAGATGATTGACTAGGTGATTGACTAGATGATTGACTAGATGATTGACTAGATGATTGACTAGATGATTGACTAGATGATTGACTAGGTGATTGACTAGGTGATTGACTAGATGATTGACTAGATGATTGACTAGATGATTGACTAGGTGATTGACTAGGTGATTGACTAGATGATTGACTAGATGATTGACTAGATGATTGACTAGGTGATTGACTAGATGATTGAATAGATGATTGACTAGATGATTGACTAGGTGATTGACTAGATGATTGACTAGACTAGATGATTGACTAGATGATTGACTAGATGATTGACTAGATGATTGACTAGGTGATTGACTAGGTGATTGACTAGGTGATTGACTAGATGATTGACTAGATGATTGACTAGGTGATTGACTAGATGATTGAATAGATGATTGACTAGATGATTGACTAGGTGATTGACTAGATGATTGACTAGGTGATTGAATAGATGATTGACTAGATGATTGACTAGATGATTGACTAGGTGATTGACTAGATGATTGAATAGATGATTGTGGTGATTGACTAGGTGATTGACTAGATGATTGACTAGATGATTGACTAGATGATTGACTAGATGATTGAATAGGTGATTGACTAGATGATTGACTAGGTGATTGACAAGGTGATTGACTAGATGATTGACTAGATGATTGACTAGATGCCTTTCCAATTTGATTGATCCGTCTTGGTCCATTTTCTCAAGGTGGTCAAATTCTAGTTATTTGAGTATTTCGAGGAATCGTGGATGACGTTTCTTCAAATTTACACTAAAGTACATACATGTTTGCACACATGGGATTAATTACAAACCTATTCAAGTTGAGCAACCTTGACCTATTTCATCAAAATCAAATTCTAGTTAATGCAATAGGCATTGACTGGCGTATATTGAAGCCCATAAGGCTCTTGTTTAATTTATAAATATAGCCTGGCTCATAGGATTGTGTCAAACTGCAACAGATTTAGCTGTCCCATACCCGAATCCTCACACTGCATTACTTGACAACAGTTAGTAGACTGTTCTTCATCTATTTCCGGGTTATCAATCATCTGGCATCCACTCGGGGGTTCTATTGGTGCACATCTGTACAATGTAAAGAAGAAATATTTCTGTTTCAATGACGATTGCTTATAAAACTTGAATACTGTAATGGTACATGGGGTCGTCAAGAAAAAGATTTTGATATTGTTGTCTAAAATTACAGAAGCACTTGACACCTGCTAGCATCAGTTATTAAAATATTGTAGAAGGGAAGAATTTTCTTTTCACAGCAACATTGAAAATGGAGTTTTAACTTCAGTTTATAATTAAATGCCATCATTCTCGAAGCCTTGTTTTATTTTAGGGATAGAACAAGCTCATGGGGTTTTATTCTCGGCAGACAATCTTCATTATGTATTATATGTTGATATTCCTTTTATTAATGGAGAATGCAAATCGAATCAAAGCCTGCTGAGTTTTGCATACCTGCGATCGGGATAACATCCTCAACGATCCGTAGGCTGTTCACTTCACAATCAGAATTTGACAAAGCTTTAGAAGAAATAGCCTTATTTGATAAGTTTAATGCATAATACCACGAGACGTTGATTGAAATTCTCATATTTTCCAAAGGATCGATCATATGCTACTAGGCGAGATATGTATGCACCACCCAGAAATATGTATAAATTGTAATAGCCTCTCTTGTCGTACAGTCTGTGACCTTTTTAAAAATGGTATAGGTCCAAGTATGATGAGTCATCTGGGTTATCAATAGTTTCGAATTCCACATTCATATTAATAATGAGAAATTACCTCCAATCTATAACAAACGAACATCCAAAGAATTATATACTTTGCATGGCTTCTGACATTAACATATCAGTGATCAGATTTATTGAACAAGATGTTAGCAAAAAAAAAGACATTCAATAATGTACTGATGGGGAATAGTAGTATAGAAAGGTGCGATCACACAAAGATCATTTATGTACGATGTGTGTTCGGAATACGTCCATGCAAGCAGGTGGATATACTTAACTTTTTAACCAGCATCAAGTAATATGGCAAATATAATTATCATATTACTTGGGGCCTTCTCTGCCAGAGCAATAGCGAATTGACTATGGACATCTGCAACACAGCTTCTACTATCAGGCAGACCATGGACGTCTGCAGCAGCCACTTCTATCATGCTGACCATGGGCGTCTGCAACAGCTTCTTCTACCATGCTGACTATGGACGTCTGCAACAGCTTCTTCTATCATGCTGACCATGGACGTCTGCAACAGCTTCTTCTATCATGCTTCTATCATGCTGGCCATGGACGTCTGCAACAGATTCTTCTATCATGCTTCTATCATGCTGACCATGGACGTCTGCAACAGATTCTTCTATCATGCTGACTATGGATGTCTGCAACAGCTTCTTCTATCAGGCTGACTATGGACGTCTGCAACAGATTCTTCTATCATGCTGACTATGGATGTCTGCAACAGCTTCTTCTATCATGCTGACTATGGACATCTGCAACAGCTTCTTCTATCATGCTGACTATGGACGTCTGCAACAGCTTCTTCTATCATGCTATGGAACGCTGCAACAGCTTCTTCTATCATGCTGTCTATGGGCGTCTGCAACAGCTTCTTCTATCATGATGACTATGGACGTCTGCAACAGCTTCTTCTACCATGATGACTATGGACGTCTGCAACAGTTTCTTCTATCATGCCGTCTATGAACGTCTGCAACAGCTTCTTCTATCATGCCGAAAATAGACGTCTGCAACAGCTTCTTCTGTCATGTTATGGACGGCTGCAACAGATTCTTCTATCATGCTGTCTATGGACGTCTGCAACAGCTTCCTTTATCATGATGACTATGGACATCTGCAACAGCTTCTTCTTAATGCTGTCTATGGACGTCTGCAACAGCTTCTTCTATCATCCTGTCTATGGACGCCTGCAACAGCTTCTCCTATCATGCTGTCTATGGACGTCTGCAACAGCTTCTTCTGTTATGCTATGGACGACTGCAACAGCTTCTATCATGCTGTCTATAGACGTCTGCAACAGCTTCTTCTGTCATGCTATGGACGGCTGCAACAGCTTCTTCTATCATGCTGTTTATGGACGTCTGCAACAGCTTCTTCTATCATGCTGTCTATGGACGTCTGCAACAGCTTCTCCTATCATGCTGTCTATGGACGTCTGCAACAGCTTCTTCTATCATGCTGTCTATGGACGTCTGCAACAGCTTCTCCTATCATGCTGTCTATGGACATCTGCAACAGCTTCTTCTATCATACTGACTATGGACGTCTGCAACAGATTCTTCTACCATGATGACTATGGATCTCTGCAACAGCTTCTTCTACCATGCTATCTATGGACGTCTGCAACAGCTTCTTCTATCATGCTGTCTATGGACGTCTGCAACAGCTTATTCTACCATGATGACTATGGACATCTGCAACAGCTTCTTCTATCATGCTGTCTATGGACGTCTGCAACAGCTTCTTCTATCATGATGACTATGGACGTCTGCAACAGCTTCTTCTACCATGATGACTATGGACGTCTGCAACAGTTTCTTCTATCATGCTGTCTATGAACGTCTGCAACAGCTTCTTCTATCATGCTGACTATGGACGTCTGCAACAGCTTCTTCTATCATGCCGTCTATAGACGTCTGCAACAGCTTCTTCTGTCATGGTATGGACGGCTGCAACAGCTTCTTCTATCATGCTGTCTATGGACGTCTGCAACAGCTTCCTCTATCATGCTGACTATACACGTCTGCAACAGCTTCTTCTATCATGATGTCTATGGACGTCTGCAACAGCTTATCTTAGCATGCTGACTATGGACGTCTCCAACAACTTTTTCTAAAATACTGACTATGGACGTCTGCAGCAGCTTCTTCTATCATGCTGACTATGGACGTCTGCAACAGCTTCTTCTATGATGATGACAATGGACGTCTGCAACAGCTTCTTCTATCATGCTGACTATGGACGTCTGCAACATCTTCTTTTATCGTGCTGACTATGGACGTCTGCAACAGCTTATTCTATCATGCTGACTATACACGTCTGCAGCAGCTTCTTCTATCATGCTGTCTATGGACGTCTGCAACAGCTTATCTTCTCATGCTGACTATGGACGTCTTCAACAGCTTCTTCTATCATGCTGACTATGGACGTCTGCAACAGCCTCTTTTATCATGCTGACTATGGACGTCTGGAACAGCTTCTTCTCTCATGCTGACTATGGGCGTCTGCAACAGCTTCTTCTATCATGCTGACTATGGACGTCTGCAACAGCTTCTTCTATCATGCTGACTATGGACGTCTGCAACAGCTTCTCCCATCACACTATGAACGTGTGCAACAGCTTCTTCCACCATGATGACTATGGGCGTCTGCAACAGCTTCTTGTATTATACTGACTATGGACGTTTGCAACAGCTTCTTCTATCATGATGACAATGGCCGTCTGCAACAGCTTCTTCTATCATGCTGTCTAGGGACATCTGCAACAGCTTCTTCTATCATGCTGTCAATGGACGTCTGCAACAGCTTCTTCTATCATGCTGACTATGGACGTCTGCAACAGCTTCTTCTATCATACTGACTATGGACGTCTGCAACAGCGTCCTCTATCATGCTGACTATGGACGTCTGCAACAGCTTCTACCATGCTGACTTTGGACGTCTGCAACAGCTTCTTCTATCATGCTGACTATGGATGTCGGCAACAGCTTATCCTATCATACTGACTATGGACGTCTGCAATAGCTTCTATCATGCTGACTATGGCCGTGTGCGACAGCTTATCCTATCATACTGACTATGGACGTCTGCAACAGCTTCCATCATGCTGACTATGGGCGTGTGCGACAGCTTATCCTATCATGCTGTCTGTGGACGTCTGCAACAGCTTCTTCTATCATGCTGACTATGGACGTCTGCAACAGCTTCTTCTATCATTCTGACCATGGACGTCTGCAACGGCTTCTATCATGCTGACTATGAACCTCTGCAACGGTTCTATCATGCTGACTATGGACGTCTGCAACGACTTCTTCTACCATGATGACTATGGTCGTCTGCAACAGCTTCTTCTATCATACTGACTATGGACGTCTGCAACGGCTTCTATCATACTGACTATGGACGTCTGCAACCGCTTATTTTATCATACTATGGATGTCTGCAACAGCTTCTTCTATCATGATGAATATGTATGTCTGCAACAGCTTCTTCTATCATGCTGACTATGGACGTCTGCAACAGCTTCTTCTATCATGCTGACTATGGACGTCTGCAACAGCATATCTTATCATACTATGGATGTCTGCAACAGCTTCCTCTATCAAGCTGACTATGGACGTCTGCAACAGTTTCTTCTATCATGCTGACAATGGGCGTCTGTAACACCTTTTTCGACCATGATGACTATGGACGTATGCAACAGCTTCTTCTATCATGCTGACTTTGGACGTCTGCAACAGCTTCTTGCATCACGATGACTAGGAATGTCTGCAACAACTTCTTTTGTCATGTTGACTATGGACGTCAGCAACAGCTTCTTCTATCATGCTGACTATGGACGTCTGCAACAGCTTATCCTATCATACTGACTATGGACGTCTGCAACAACTTATCCTATCATACTGACTATGGACGTCTGCAACAGCTTATCCTATCATACTGACTATGGACGTCTGCAACAGCTTATCCTATCATACTGACTATGGACGCCTGCAACAGCTTATCCTATCATACTGACTATGGACATCTGCAACAGCTTATCCTATCATACTGACTATGGACGTCTGCAACAACTTATCCTATCATACTGACTATGGACGTCTGCAACAGCTTATCCTATCATACTGACTATGGACGTCTGCAACAGCTTATCCTATCATACTGACTATGGACGTCTGCAACAGCTTATCCTATCATACTGACTATGGACATCTGCAACAGCTTATCCTATCATACTGACTATGGACGTCTGCAACACTTCTTCTATCATGCTGACTATGGACGTCTGCACAGCTTCCTATCATGCTGTCTATGGACGTCTGCACAGCTTCTTCTATCATGCTGACTATGGACGTCTGCAACAGCTTCTTCTATCATGCTGACTATGGACGTCTGCAACAGATTATCTATCATGCTGACTATGGACGTCTGCAACAACTTATCCTATCATACTGACTATGGACGTCTGCAACAGCTTATCCTATCATACTGACTATGGACGTCTGCAACAGCTTATCCTATCATACTGACTATGGACATCTGCAACAGCTTATCCTATCATACTGACTATGGACGTCTGCAACAGCTTCTTCTATCATGCTGACTATGGACGTCTGCACCAGCTTCTTCTATCATGCTGTCTATGGACGTCTGCAACAGCTTCTTCTATCATGCTGACTATGGACGTCTGCAACAGCTTCTTCTATCATGCTGACTATGGACGTCTGCAACAGATTATCTTATCATGCTGACTATGGACGTCTGCAACAGCTTCTTCTATCATGCTGACTATGGACGTCTGCAACAGTTTCATCTATCGTGCTGTCTATGGACGTCTGCAACAGTTTCATCTATCGTGCTGTCTATGGACGTCAGCAACAGTTTCATCTATCGTGCTGTCTATGGACGTCAGCAACAGCTTCTTCTATCATGCTGACTATGGACACTTGCAACAGCTTCTTCTATCATGCTGTCTATGGACGTCTGCAACAGTTTCATCTATCATGCTGACTATGGACGTCTGCAACAGTTTATCTTATCATGCTGACTATGGACGTCTGCAACAGCTTCTTCTATCATGCTGACTATGGACGTCTGCAACAGATTATCTTATCATGCTGACTATGGACGTCTGCAACAGCTTCTTCTATCATGCTGACTATGGACACTTGCAACAGTTTCATCTATCGTGCTGTCTATGGACGTCTGCAACAGTTTCATCTATCGTGCTGTCTATGGACGTCTGCAACAGTTTCATCTATCGTGCTGTCTATGGACGTCTGCAACAGTTCATCTATCGTGCTGTCTATGGACGTCAGCAACAGCTTCTTCTATCATGCTGACTATGGACGTCTGCAGCAGCTTCTTCTATCATGCTGACTATGGACGTCTGCAACAGATTATCTTATCATGCTGACTATGGACGTCTGCAACAGCTTCTTCTATCATGCTGACTATGGACACTTGCAACAGCTTCTTCTATCATGCTGTCTATGGACGTCTGCAACAGCTTCTTCTATCATGCTGACTATGGATGTCTGCAACAGCTTCTTCTATCATGCTGACTATGGACGTCTGCAACAGCTTCTTCTATCATGCTGACTATGGACGTCTGTAGCAGCTTCTTCTATCATGCTGACTATGGACGTCTGCAACAGATTATCTTATCATGCTGACTATGGACGTCTGCAACAGCTTCTTCTATCATGCTGACTATGGACACTTGCAACAGCTTCTTCTATCATGCTGTCTATGGACGTCTGCAACAGCTTCTTCTATCATGCTGACTATGGACGTCTGCAACAGTTTCATCTATCGTGCTGTCTATGGACGTCAGCAACAGCTTCTTCTATCATGCTGACTATGGACGTCTGCAGCAGCTTCTTCTATCATGCTGACTATGGACGTCTGCAGCAGCTTCTTCTATCATGCTGACTATGGACGTCTGCAACAGATTATCTTATCATGCTGACTATGGACGTCTGCAACAGTTTCATCTATCGTGCTGTCTATGGACGTCAGCAACAGCTTCTTCTATCATGCTGACTATGGACGTCTGCAGCAGCTTCTTCTATCATGCTGACTATGGACGTCTGCAGCAGCTTCTTCTATCATGCTGACTATGGACGTCTGCAACAGATTATCTTATCATGCTGACTATGGACGTCTGCAACAGTTTCATCTATCGTGCTGTCTATGGACGTCAGCAACAGCTTCTTCTATCATGCTGACTATGGACGTCTGCAGCAGCTTCTTCTATCATGCTGACTATGGACGTCTGCAGCAGCTTCTTCTATCATGCTGACTATGGACGTCTGCAACAGATTATCTTATCATGCTGACTATGGACGTCTGCAACAGCTTCTTCTATCATGCTGACTATGGACACTTGCAACAGCTTCTTCTATCATGCTGTCTATGGACGTCTGCAACAGTTTCATCTATCGTGCTGTCTATGGACGTCTGCAACAGTTTCATCTATCGTGCTGTCTATGGACGTCAGCAACAGCTTCTTCTATCATGTTGACTATGGACGTCTGCAACAGCTTCTTCTATCATGCTGTCTATGGACGTCTGCAACAGTTTCATCTATCGTGCTGTCTATGGACGTCTGCAACAGTTTCATCTATCGTGCTGTCTATGGACGTCAGCAACAGCTTCTTCTATCATGCTGACTATGGACACTTGCAACAGCTTCTTCTATCATGCTGACTATGGACGTCTGCAACAGTTTCATCTATCGTGCTGTCTATGGACGTCTGCAACAGTTTCATCTATCGTGCTGTCTATGGACGTCAGCAACAGCTTCTTCTATCATGCTGACTATGGACGTCTGCAGCAGCTTCTTCTATCATGCTGACTATGGACGTCTGCAACAGATTATCTTATCATGCTGACTATGGACGTCTGCAACAGCTTCTTCTATCATGCTGACTATGGACACTTGCAACAGCTTCTTCTATCATGCTGTCTATGGACGTCTGCAACAGCTTCTTCTATCATGCTGACTATGGATGTCTGCAACAGCTTCTTCTATCATGCTGACTATGGACGTCTGCAACAGCTTCTTCTATCATGCTGACTATGGACGTCTGCAGCAGCTTCTTCTATCATGCTGACTATGGACGTCTGCAACAGATTATCTTATCATGCTGACTATGGACGTCTGCAACAGCTTCTTCTATCATGCTGACTATGGACACTTGCAACAGCTTCTTCTATCATGCTGTCTATGGACGTCTGCAACAGCTTCTTCTATCATGCTGACTATGGACGTCTGCAACAGATTATCTTATCATGCTGACTATGGACGTCTGCAACAGCTTCTTCTATCATGCTGACTATGGACGTCTGCAGCAGCTTCTTCTATCATGCTGACTGTGGACGTCTGCAACAGCTTATCTTATCATACTATGGACGTCTGCAACAGCTTCTTCTATCATGCTGACTATGGACGTCTGCAACAGCTTATCTTAGCATGCTGACTATGGACGTCTACAACAGCTTTTTCTAAAATACTGACTATGGACGTCTGCAGCAGCTTCTTCTATCATCCTGACTATGGACGTCTGCAACAGCTTCTTCTATGATGATGACAATGGACGTCTGCAACAGCTTCTTCTATCATGCTGACTATGGACGTCTGCAACACCTTCTTTTATCGTGCTGACTATGGACGTCTGCAACAGCTTATTTTATCATGCTGACTATACACGTCTGCAACAGCTTCTTCTATCATGCTGTTTATGGACGTCTGTAACAGCTTATCTTTATCATGCTGCCTACGGACGTCTGCAACAGCTTCTTCTATCATGCTGTCTATGGACGTCTGCAACAGCTTCTCCCATCACACTATGAACGTGTGCAACAGCTTCTTCTACCATGATCACTATGGGCGTCTGCAACAGCTTCTTCTATTATGCTGACTATGGACGTTTGCAACAGCTTCTTCTATCATGATGACAATTGACGTCTGCAACAGCATCTTCTACCATGATGACTATGGAAATCTGCAACAGCTTCTTCTATCATACTGTCTATGGACGTCTGAAACAGCTTCTTCTATCATGCTAACTATGGACGTCTGCAACAGCTTCTTCAATCATGCTCTCAATGGACGTCTGCAACAGCTTCTTCTATCATGCTGAGTATGGACGTCTGCAACAGCTTCTTCTATCATACTGACTATGGACGTCTGCAACAGCGTCCTCTATCATGCTGACTATGGACGTCTGCAACAGCTTCTACCATGCTGACTTTGGACGTCTGCAACAGCTTCTTCTATCATGCTGACTATGGATGCCGGCAAGAGCTTATCCTATCATACTGACTATGCACGTCTGCAACAGCTTCTATCATGCCGACTATGGACGTGTGCGACAGCTTATCCTATCATACTGACTATGGACGTCTGCAACAGCTTCCGTCATGCTGACTATGGACGTGTGCGACAGCTTATCCTATCATGCTGTCTGTGGAAGTCTGCAACAGCTTCTTCTATCATGCTGACTATGGACGTATGCAACAGCTTCTTCTAGCATTCTGACTATGGACGTCTGCAACGGCTCCTATCATGCTGACTATGAACGTCTGCAACGGTTCTATCATGCTGACTATGGACGTCTGCAACGGCTTCTTCTACCATGATGACTATGGACGTCTGCAACAGCTTCTTCTATCATACTGACTATGGACTTCTGCAACGGCTTCTATCATGCTGACTATGGACGTCTGCAACGGCTTCTATCATACTGCCGATGGACTTCTGCAACGGCTTCTATCATGCTGACTATGGACGTCTGCAACGGCTTCTATCATACTGACTATGGATGTCTGCAACAGCTTCTTCTATCATGTTGAATATGTATGTCTGCAACAGCTTCTTTTATCATGCTGACTATGGACGTCTGCAACAGCTTCTTCTATCATGCTGACTATGGACGTCTGCAACAGCATATCTTATCATACTATGGATGTCTGCAACAGATTCCTCTATCAAGCTGACTATGGACGTCTGCAACAGCTTATCCTATCATACTGAATATGGACGTCTGCAACAGTTTCTTCTATCATGCTGTCTATGGACGTCTGCAACAGCTTCTTCTATCATGCTGACTATGGACGTCTGCAACAGCTTCTATCAAGATGACTATGGACTTCTGCAACAGCTTCTTCCATCATGCAGTCTATGGACGCCTGCAACAGGTTCTTCTACCATGCTGACTATGGACGTCTGCATCATTTTCTTCCATTATGCTGACTATGGACGTCTGCAACAGCTTCTTCTATCATGCTGACCATGGACATCTGCAACGGCTTCTTCTATCATGATGACTGACAATGGGCGTCTGCAACACCTTTTTCTACCATGATGACTATCGACGTCTGCAACAGCTTCTTCTATCATGCTGACTATGGACATCTGCAGCAGCTTCTTCTATCATGCTGTCTATGGACGTCTGCAACATCTTATCTTATCATACTATGGATGTCTGCAACAGCTTCTTCTATCATGATGACAATGGGCGTCTGCAACACCTTTTTCGGCCATGATGACTATGGACGTCTGCAACAGCTTCTTCTATCATGCTGACTATGGACGTCTGTAACAGCTTATCCTATCATACTGACTATGGATGTCTGTAACAGCTTATCCTATCATACTGACTATGGATGTCTGTAACAGCTTATCCTATCATACTGACTATGGACGTCTGTAACAGCTTATCCTATCATGCTGACTATGGATGTCTGCAACAGTTTCATCTATCGTGCTGTCTATGGACGTCTGCAACAGCTTCTTCTATCGTGCTGTCTATGGACGTCTGCAACAGTTTCTTCTATCATGCTGACTATGGACGTCTGCAACAGTTTCTTCCATCATGCTGACTATGGACGTCTGCAACAGTTTCTTCCATCATGCTGACTATGGACGTCTGCATCAGCTTCTTCTATCATGCTGACTATGGACGTCTACAACAGTTTATCCTATCATGCGGACTATGGACGTCTGCAACAGCTTCTTCTACCATGATGACTATGGACGTCTGCAACAGTTTCTTCCATCATGCTGACTATGGACGTCTGCATCAGCTTCTTCTATCATGCTGACTATGGACGTCTACAACAGCTTATCCTATCATGCGGACTATGGACGTCTGCAACAGCTTCTTCTACCATGATGACTATGGACGTCTGCAACAGCTGCAATCACTGACTTTGAACGTCCACAACAGCTTATCCTCTCATGCGGACAATGGACGTCTGCAACAGCTTCTTCTATCATGCTCTCTATGGACCTCTGCAACAGCTTATCTTATCATACTATGGATGCTTGCACCAGCTTCTTCTATCATGATGACAATAGACGTGTGCAACAGCTTCTCCTATCATGCTGACTATGGACGTCTGCAACAGCTTCTTCTATCCGCAACAGTTTCTTCTACCATGCTGACTATGGACGTCTGCAACAGTTTCTTCCATCATGCAGACTTTGAACGTCTGCATCAGCTTCTTCTGTCATGCTGACTATAGATGTCTGCAACAGCTTCTTCCATCATGCTGACTATGGACGTCTGCAACATCTTCTTCTATCATGCTAACTATGGACGTCTGCAACAGCTTCTTCTATCATGCTGGCTATGGACGTCTGCAACAGCTTCTTCTATCATCCTGATTATAGACGTCTGCAACAGCTTCTTCTATCATGCTGACTATGGACGTCTGCAACGGCTTCTATCATGCTGACTATGGACGTCTGCAACAGCTTCTTCTATCATGCTGACTATGGACGTCTGCAACGGCTTCTATCATGCTGACTATGGACGTCTGCAACAGCTTCTTCTATCATCCTGACTACGGACGTCTGCAACAGCTTCTTCCATCATGTTGACTATGGACGTCTGCAACCCTTTCTTCCATCATACTGACTATGGACGTCTGCAACAGCTTCTTCTATCTTCCTGACTATGGAAATCTGCAACAGCATCTCCTATCATACTATGGAAATCTGTAACAGCTTCTTCTATCATGCCGACTATGTACGTCTGCAACAGCTTCTTCTATCATGCTGACTATGGACGTCTGCAACAGCTTCTTCTATCATGCTGACTATGGACGTCTGCGCCAGCTTCTTCTATCATACTGACTATGAACGTCTGCAACAGCTTCTTCTATCATACTGACTATGGACGTCTGTAACAGCTTCTTCTATCATACTGACTATGGACGTCTGCGCCAGCTTCTTCTATCATACTGACTATGGACGTCTGTAACAGCTTCTTCTATCATGCTGACTATGGACGTCTGTAACAGCTTCTTCTGTCATACTGATTATGGACGTCTGCAACAGCTTCTTCTATCATGCTGATTATGGACGTCTGCGCCAGCTTCTTCTATCATACTGACTATGGACGTCTGAAACAGCTTCTTCTATCATACTGACTATGGACGTCTGTAACAGCTTCTTCTATCATACTGACTATGGACGTCTGCGCCATCTTCTTCTATCATGCTGACTATGGACGTCTGCAAAAGCTTCTCCTATCATGCTGACTATGGACGTCTGCGCCAGCTTCTTCTATCATACTGACTATGGACGTCTGCAACAGCTTCTTCTATCATGTTGACTATGGATGTCTGCAACAGCTTCTTCTATCATACTGACTATGGAGGTCTGCGCCAGCTTCTTCTATCATACTGGCTATGGAAGTCTGCAACAGCTTCTTCTATCATGCTGTCTATGGACGTCTGCACCAGCTTCTGCTATCATACTGACTATGGATGTCTGCAACAGCTTCTTCTATCATACTGACTATGGACATCTGTAACAGCTTCTTCTATCATGCTGACTATGGACGTCTGCGCCAGCTTCTTCTATCATACTGACTATGGACGTCTGAAACAGCTTCTTCTATCATACTGACTATGGACGTCTGTAACAGTTTCTTCTATCATGCTGACTATGGACGTCTGCGCCAGCTTCTTCTATCATACTGACTATGGACGTCTGCAACAGCTTCTTCTATCATACTGACTATGGACGTCTGTAACAGCTTCTTCTATCATGCTGACTATGGACGTCTGCGCCAGGTTCTTCTATCATGCTGACTATGGAAGTCTGCAACAGCTTCTTCTATCATACTGACTATGGACGTCTGCAACAGCTTCTTCTATCATGCTGACTATGGACATCTGCAACAGCTTCTTCTATCATGCTGTCTATGGATGTCTGCAACAGCTTCTTCTATCATACTGACTATGGACGTCTGCAACAGCTTCTTCTATCATAGTGACTATGGACACCTGCACCAGCTTCTTCTAGCATACTGACTATGGATGTCTGCAACAGCTTCTTCTATCATGCTGTCTATGGACGTCTGCACCAGCTTCTTCTATCATACTGACTATGGACGTCTGCAACAACTTCTATCATGTTGACTATGGATGTCTGCAACAGCTTCTTCTATCATACTGACTATGGACGTCTGCACCAGCTTCTTCTATCATACTGACTATGGACGTCTGCAACAGCTTCTTCTATCATGCTGTCTATGGACGTCTGCACCAGCTTCTTCTATCATACTGACTATGGGTGTCTGCAACAGCTTCTTCTATCATGCTGTCTATGGACGTCTGCACCAGCTTCTTCTATCATACTGACTATGGACGTCTGCAACAACTTCTATCATGTTGACTATGGATGTCTGCAACAGCTTCTTCTATCATACTGACTATGGACGTCTGCAACAGTTTTTTCTATCATGTTGACTATGGATGTCTGCAACAGCTTCTTCTATCATGCTGACTATGGACGTCTGCAACAGCTTCTTCTATCATGCTGACTATGGACGTCTGCAACAGCTTCTTCTATCATGCTGACTATGGACGTCTGCAACACCTTCTATCATGCTGATTATGGACGTCTGCGCCAGCTTCTTCTATCATACTGACTATGGACGTCTGCAACAGCTTCTTCTATCATACTGACTATGGACGTCTGTAACAGCTTCTTCTATCATGCTGACTATGGACGTCTGCGCCAGGTTCTTCTATCATGCTGACTATGGAAGTCTGCAACAGCTTCTTCTATCATACTGACTATGGACGTCTGCAACAGCTTCTTCTATCATGCTGACTATGGACATCTGCAACAGCTTCTTCTATCATGCTGTCTATGGATGTCTGCAACAGCTTCTTCTATCATACTGACTATGGACGTCTGCAACAGCTTCTTCTATCATAGTGACTATGGACACCTGCACCAGCTTCTTCTAGCATACTGACTATGGATGTCTGCAACAGCTTCTTCTATCATGCTGTCTATGGACGTCTGCACCAGCTTCTTCTATCATACTGACTATGGACGTCTGCAACAACTTCTATCATGTTGACTATGGATGTCTGCAACAGCTTCTTCTATCATACTGACTATGGACGTCTGCAACAGTTTTTTCTATCATGTTGACTATGGATGTCTGCAACAGCTTCTTCTATCATGCTGACTATGGACGTCTGCAACAGCTTCTTCTATCATGCTGACTATGGGCGTCTGCAACAGCTTCTTCTATCATGCTGACTATGGACGTCTGCAACACCTTCTATCATGCTGATTATGGACGTCTGCAACAGCTTCTTCTATCATGCTGACTATGGACGTCTGCAACAACTTCTTCTATCATGTTGACTATGGATGTCTGCAACAGCTTCTTCTATCATACTGACTATGGACGTCTGCAACAGCTTTTTCTATCATGTTGACTATGGATGTCTGCAACAGCTTCTTCTATCATGCTGACTATGGACGTCTGCAACAGCTTCTTCTATCATGCTGACTATGGACGTCTGTAACAGCTTCTTCTATCATGCTGACTATGGACGTCTGCAACAGCTTCTCCTATCATGCTGACTATGGATGTCTGCAACAGCTTCTTTTATCATGCTGTCTCTCAACGTTTGTTTTGTTTGAACAAGGATATATTTGTTGAGGTTGTCGATAGTGTCAACAAATTTGCCTATGACAAGATCCAGTCAGTCGGAGATTAGTATGGTCTGTGTACTGGTCAAGTCTAAGACCCATATTACACAGTCAGATGTGTAGGTACCGAACGAGTGTTCGTTCCAAAACTCTTTGATGCCTTCGGAATGATTAAAAATATTATAGAACATATGAATGCAGTCGAGAACCTAAGCACTCATTGGGCAACAACTCGACAAATATATCGGTGTGAAGTTTATTTTGGTTTTGGGCTGGCCTCACATGTTACAGAAAGACAAAATGTGCAATTTTCGCCTCGAAAACAGACAAATTATCGTTATTATAACACCCTATAGATTCCCCACACAGCAAACAATAGTGGACCACTGGTGGGAGTGGAGCGGGCTCTAGTGGCACGGGCGGCATCGGGAGCCGAAAACGGCCCGACGCCGGACGCCGATACATTTGGAGCGTCCATGTCATCTGACGTGTGGATGACGTCGGGGCTACAAACGATCATCGACGACTTGGTGTAAAATCATTGGTCAAAACAAAAGTGATAATCAAATTATATTATTTTTGACCAGTTTGTTCGCATAATTATTCAATTATATCTACAACATTTATGATAGGCCTACGTATAAATTTAATTTCATTTACTGCGGGAAATTTATGCCGACTTTGGGCGCGAAATTCGTGTTCAGTTACTTCCCCTTGCGCGGCACTGTGATCGTCTGCAAGCCTGCATGTAAGACCAGCCAGAAATTCTGTGATTTGCTTTTAATTCCTGCCACGGAGAGTCACTTGGCAGGTAAACATGTTCCAAGAGTTCCATTACATTTTCCTAGCATGTCAGTTTATTGTTACGGTAAGATTCTATAAACAAATCAATTTTTTTTTGTTAAAGCATGCATAGTAGATGGATTACATAGACGCCATATTTCGTTGCTTGTTCAACGAACACATTAATTAGTGCCTTTGTCGTAAAGTTAATGTAATCATTTGATCGGTAAAACGTCAATACAATTTATTGGTTTGGCAAACGACGTATTAATTAATTAATTTAACTCAGAGAAACAATTGGCACAGGCTCAGGCAAACGTTATTGTCGCGCCAAAAACGAGATTTACCTCCCTTTAATATTGTAGCATTGTTATACAAAGTTGTCTCCCTTATGTGGTGCAATGTTTTGGTAGTTCATAAATTTACAGACTAAACAGTTCAAAGATTAAGTATTATGGTTATACGTATTCAGCCTATTTTGAACGAGATATTAAATATTTCTGGAAGGATAATGTAGTGATTCGTCAGGCTAATAGAATGAAAACATAATTTCCTACAGGATCAGCATTTGATATGAATTTTATGTTATTGTATTTTGTATACATGTGGATGTTGATCTTGAGAAATAAATTGCTAGATACAGGCTTATAGGTTAAATAATACCCGACCGTGGAATTTAATTGTCTATGAAAAAGCCTCAATCATGTCAATTTGACTTGTATTCAGCAATTTACAC
Organism: Hanleya hanleyi; assembly: GCA_036873755.1. Lineage (NCBI taxonomy): Eukaryota > Metazoa > Mollusca > Polyplacophora > Lepidopleurida > Hanleyidae > Hanleya > Hanleya hanleyi. Next base: position 152,306 of record JAVTVY010052967.1, on the reverse strand, counting down.
TGACAAGTATTGAATGATTACATGTTTACAGATTATGTGTAATCAACTCCTTTAATTTCATTGCTCTAATTTATTTTATTTCTGTCTTTTAACATTACAAACGTCTAGTCCGTCATTCATAATCCAGCCGTCGTCCATTCGAGAATATCCGCGTCCATAATCCAAAGACCTATTCCATATTCCATATAACAGTATTAGCACCAAATTCAAAAAGACAATCATAGTATACATAAACATATGCTTGTTTCTTGCAAGAGAGAAGCGGTCAACAGTTTTCATTGATGCCGGCAAGACATCATGATGTTCCAAAAATATCAAATCCGTCTTCGCTGATCAAAATTTTTAATCCATAATATTCGTTGTAAGGTCGTCATCTAAAGAATGATGTATCTCATCATTTGATCTGTTGATGTTCTCTGTTGATCTGTTCAACATCTGTTGATGTTCTCAACAGAACCCTGCTTAATGAATAAAGCTGTTACTGAAATATATTGGCAGTAGTCAAGATTCTGTCTCAGTCAGTTGTGAGTAAATCTTCCAGGATACAATATAGTATGTTGTAATTCATTCCTTGTTTTACTTATTAAACGAATTATGTATAAACTGTCCTAGTAGTTATTTTGGTGGTAGTATTATCTCCATTTAGATCAGGGTACTTGTGTATCCTGAGAATTATCCCTCCTTGTCCATATTGTGATATATGATGTAACAGACTGAAATAATTCGGAGGACTGGGCAGGAGTCCATGGGTCGGTAGCCATGATGTAATTTCATGTTGATGCTCCAGAATACACTCCTCATTTATCACACCAATTTGACTTGTTTCCTCTATACATCGGGTACTCTGATTATTACGACAGTATTTTTGTGATGATGTTATAATATTTAATTTGTGTTTGCATTTTTTCAGCGACTGAACACAAACTATTAACAATCCACATTTGAATTAATTCACCAGCATGAACATTTGAATTAATTTGTCAGCAAGAATGATATATGTGCGAAATGATCATGTACTTTTCATTTTGATTTCAGTGCTTTAGGCCTTTTGTGGGGAAATGATGTCAGACACACCACCATATGAAAGTGATATTGGGGACTGATGCTTCCCATAGCTGGAAGTGGTCAGGAAAAGGGGCAAAGGACAAGTTCATGGACTTTGTTGAATAATACTCTGTTCAGTAAGTACGAGAAATAAAATTTGTATAGCTGACATTTGGTTAGAGTGGACTAAAAATTCGGACTACATTTCCTTTCTTTATTTGGTCAAGAAGAATGAGTCTGCATTCTATCTACTGCCTTCTCTAGTGAACACAACACAATTCCTGGTAGAAATTTTGTTAGATTCTTTAGAAATTTACCACATATTATCGTCACCATATGAAGATGTACACGTGACCCTTTTTGACCTGATCCAACTTGTTTCCCCTTACAAGTTATTCCACTTGATTGTTGAAACCACCACTTTCATCTGGTATTCGTTTTAGTGAATGCCACTTATCACGTCATGTATGATTTTGAAACACCATAAACAGGTTCACCATTGGCCATTGTCACTTAATTAGTTGTTTAGCATAACCAGCCCACATCTCAATTTTGAGGGCAAATAATTAAAATAGGTGAGGGATTTACATTTTTACAGGTAATTACAAGCGTCTAGTCCGTCATTCATAATCCAGCCGTCGTCCATTAGAGAATATCCGCGTCCATAATCCAAAGACCTATTCCATATTCCATATTACAGTATTAGCACCAAATTCAAAAGGACAATCATTGTATACATAACAAGCAGCCAGAGGATGCTAGGTCCCCCGCCGAAATGGCAACAATATTTATAAGCGCTGTCGGTTTCAGAAGATATTCATGAGGATGGCAACAGCTATTTCACAGGCGTAAGAAGCAGAGGGGTCTTTCCACCTTCCCAGGTTTTGAGATCAACTCCGAATGGCTGACTGAATGTTGATTGCTACTGTAATATATTTTCTTTACCATGTAGCATGAAAATTATGTAACCCCAAGAGACAACTCATGGCATATTATCTGCAAACTAAATTTGACAAGAATATGAAGGCATCCTCAACCTATTGCCCAGAAACCAAATTTAGACTTTGCCACAAGGAGTCACCACCTGTAGGTGCAAGCAGGCAAAACACAATCCCAAATGACATCTCATGTCATGGTATCGGCATATGAACTTTGAGACTCTGAAGAGGGGTCCTTAAGTTATTGCCGGTACTAGATGCCCACCGGTGTTCATGTTATTTGGGGCGGGTCACATATGAATACAAAATTTGAGAATAATCTGATGAGCAGTTGCCAAATTATTGCCCGGAAACAAATTTTTCCACCAGGAGACGCCACCTGTAGGCAGAAGCGGGGAAAATACAATCCCAAGGAACATGGTATCGTGGGGACATCTGCATACCAAATTTGAGAAGAATCCGATGAGGGTCCTCAAGTTATTGCCCAGAAACCAAATTTAGATTTTGACACCAGGTGACGCCACCTCTAGGCGCAAGTCAGTGAAATGCATTATCAAGCGACATCTTATGTCACGGTACATTCATACAAAATTTGAGAAGAATCCGATGGTCAGTTCTCAAGTTATTACCCGGAAATGAATTTGTGATGTTGCCACCAGGTGGCGCCACCTGTGAGTGCAAGTGAGCGAAAGGCAATCCCAAGCAACAGCTCCTGGCATGGTAAATGCATGCCAAATTTGAGAAGAATCCGATGAGCTGCAACGTTTCTCATATGTTACCCAGAAAGGTACATATGTAGGATATTTCAAAGAAATTCGACCAAGTGTTTCTAAGTTATCACTTGCAGCATGGAATAATGGAATGAACTCTAGTGGCGCCACCTCCGGGTGGATTTTGCTGAAACGCATCACCAACGGTGTTTTGTCGCAGGGAATGCATTTACCAAATTTCGAAGAAATCCGACAAATTGTTCGAAAGTTATCGCTCGCGAAGGATTTGAACAAACATGAACGGACATGCATTAAAGATTGGAACAAGACCCAGTGGCGCCACCTACAGGCGGATCTTGCTGAAACGTAATACCAGCGACGTCTTGTCGCAAAGAATGCAGATGCCAAATTTCGGAGGAATCCGACAAAGCATTTAGGAGTTATCGCTTACGCAGTATTTGCACGGACATGCACTAAATATTGGAACAAGACCCAGTGGCGCCACCTACAGGCGGATCTTGCTGAAACGTAATACCAACAGACGTCTTGTCGCAAAGAATGCAGATGCCAAATTTCGGAGGAATCCGACAAAGCATTTAGGAGTTATCGCTTATGAAGCATTTGCACGAACATCCACGGACATGCACTAAAGATTGGAACAAGACCCAGTGGCGCCACCTACAGGCGGATCTTGCTGAAACGTAATACCAACAGACGTCTTGTCGCAAAGAATGCAGATGCCAAATTTCGGAGGAATCCGACAAAGCATTTAGGAGTTATCGCTTACAAAGTATTTGCACGGACATGCACTAAAGATTGGAACAAGACCCAGTGGCGCCACCTACAGGCGGATCTTGCTGAAACGTAATACCAAAGACGTCTTGTCGCAAAGAATGCAGATGCCAAATTTCGGAGGAATCCGACAAAGCATTTAGAAGTTATTGCTTACGAAGTATTTGCACGGACATGTCCGTGCATGCACGGACACATAGAAGCAAGACCCCAGTGGCGCCACCTACAGGCGGATCTTGCTGAAATGTAATACCAAGAGACGTCTTGTCGCAAAGAATGCAGATGCCAAATTTCGGAGGAATCCGACAAAGCGTTTAGAAGTTATTGCTTACGAAGTATTTGCACGGACATGCACGGACATGTCCGTGCATGCACGGAAACATAGAATCAAGAACCATTTTAAAGTCCCCGGCCGCGTTGCGGCGGGGGACAAAAATAGGCTTGTTTCCTGCAAGAGAGAAGCGGTCAACAGTTTTCAATGATGCCGGCAAGACATCATGATGTTCCAAAATATCAAATCCGTATCGCTGATCATTTTCTTCATATTCGCATACAATTGATTCACAATTTAATAATCAATAATAAATAATTATAGCATCTAGCATGTGTATTTAAAAAAATCAAGGTCATGCTAAACAACCAATCAAGTGACAATGGCCTAAGGATCAAGCTTATGCCCTGAAATCATGGAGCATCATGATATGCTGTATGATTTCCTGAAACATGTTAATCAGTTAATCCTATAATATCACTGACACATCACTGATCAGCTGATCTGATGATTATCGCCTAAGCATCCCGTTATTGCGCATTATCTCATAGGCTATTTACCCCCCTTTCTCCTTTTCGGGGATAGCCCTGTTAGTGTCTACTCTGTATGTTTAAGGGCATATCTTGGACTCAGTTGAGGTCTTCTTTATAATGAAACCCATTTTGTAATTAAAGAGAATTTAAGCATTATACGCACTGTTAACTCTGGCTGGGACTGTTTTAATTAATGGTTTGCTTTTGCAATTCTCCCTTGCGGTTTAGTTTGATAATATGATTACTAGCCAGAGATATATATTCAACCACTGATGATATTCTCCATATGATGATCTTACATTCGTATAAAGCTTCACAGTAGAAAAGTCCATGTTTTCAATCATTAATATCAGGATAATTTTGACCAGTGCCTTGTCTGCTTCTGTTTTAGAGTGCAGGAGAAAACATCACCTGGAAACTAACGATAAAGAGATTGAAACAGCAGTCGGCAGCCGGAATAATTCATGTGATCAAGATGGCAGGCGAAGGAGCCGAGCTGACAAAGCTTGAAGCATTTGCTTTATCCCAAAATTATGATTTAATTTAATATATCCACTACACTTTTGAATGTTTTGTTGTGATTTTGTAGTCACATTAAACATATAATTTTAAATTTGAACAACATAAAAAACATTGAAAACATTTGGAATAATTGATCGTGGACTTTTTATGCCAAGAATGTTGTTTTCATTTTGTGTGTCATGTAATTGACTGAAATAAAGTCTTCGATGTGAGAGCTGGCAAAAGAATGAGATTATTCCTTTATCATCACCTTCTGAACTGAAAAATGGAGCCTTCTTTGGTGAAAATGTTACTTCTTGAAGAGAAGACTACATCATGTCGTCTTAATTAGTAGGTGCAGCTGATTGTCTACTTGAAAGTACACCGAACCCTCGAATATTTCAATCACATGCAATTTTTGGACAAAATAAGATCATTACACTGAAATCATAATGATTACGAAATAATGGATTATTTGTTGATTTTGGACCATTTTGTGAAGTGTACTAAATAAATATTTATGATCATATTTATTTTGTACACTTCGAAAAATGGTCCAAAATCAACAAATAATCCATTATTTCTCAATCATTTTAATGATTTTAGAGGGTGATTAAATTTACTTTAATGATTTATTTTGTCTAAAAATTGCATGTGATTGAAATATTTGTGGATTTCGAGGAATTCGGGGAATGAGTACCACTGCTCACCCGGCTGTTGATCAATCAGAAACATTCTTGTGATGCTGGAAATACTCTAATAATTCAATCACTGGGGAAATCACTTCCTATCATTGGATTATTAGAGTATTAACATCATCGCAAGATTGATCAACAACCGTGTGAGCAATAGCAGCCATTGTCAAGCAAACAATTGGGTCAACAGTAATGAAGTAATCGGGCCACCGGTGGGCCGATGAGCAAAACTTTAGTGGTCCTTCGACGGTGGCCAACAATGGGCCACCAGTGGAAACCGACCGTCGGGACAGAAGTGGCTTCCAATGGTGGACCGAGGTAATCGGGCTACCGCTGGGCCGATGAGCAAAACTTTAGTGGTCCTTCGATGGTGACCAACAATGGGCCACCAGTACAGCCGATGGTGGGCCACTGGTGGACCGATGGAATATGCTGTGTGGGATTCGGTGCCTGAAGTCACAGAAGAGTGGCAGAGACATGTTTACTTCAAGCAAGCTGAACAATTTCTTTCATACCTAATATGTTAGCACTTAAAACGCACCGCACTGCGGGCAGAAGACCCTTACTAAACTGCACCAGGTCCTTTTTGATAAGGACTTGCAGTCCTTCTATGCATCCAATATCCAACGTTAAGGTACCGGAATGCAAAACTGAAAATACCTCATGGAGGATTAAGGTATGGACCGTTACACCTCAGAATCAGTTGGGTGTCTTCTTTGTTAGGAGTTTGAGGTAAACTTTTCTCACATTCCACAGGCCTGAACCTGAAATTATAATATTTTCACCTATTTCGTTTTGTTCATGCAACAGTAACCTTGAACTTATGACCTCAAATTTGATATTGACAATTTGTGGGTTTTTTCTGTTCCAATCTTATTAATTTCAATGATTCATGTAAAGGATTGTGCCGCAACTATATTCATGTAGTATATCAACATTCATGAATATTGTTTTAGTGTAACTCTATACATCGCATGAACAATTCCAGAATCAGTTTGAGATGCCTTGACCTTGATGATCGACCTTGTAGCCCCAAATAATGATATCCGGATTTTCGAAAGCGCCTGTCCATTTGTATAAAGAAGATATCAAGCAATGTTACATTGATATGAGCTTACAACGGTTTGCAGTCAGTCACCGGAAGTCCGCTACTAAGCTGGCAATCGCAGAACTCTTCACAGTTCCACTTCCAGCTCTCGCCTATGTTATAGGTGAACCCATGATACTCACAAACTGAAAGTAGAGAACAAATCAGGTAACTATGACATGCCAGATGGTTCCTGCTCTTTCTAGAGGTCACGTACTATTTAATGTCTTTTTTAAAACCGAAAATCTCTACATGTCTCGATCTCTTACGTGATACTACACTTAGTAACTACTATATATGCCAACCCATTAGTCGTAGTATGAAGGATTAATATATATAAAGAAATTTCCCGTATGTATATATTATTAATTAATACCGAGGAGTTAATACGAATTTAAACTTTTATTTCTTCATTCTAAAGCAGCAAAGATCAAGCCGAAGATGACTTAGTACATAGTATTTCTTTTCCTGTCGTCGTTATTTTTATTGTACTACACCAGAAAGCTATTCATAATGCCAACGGTAATAAAAAAGCGTTTTGCCGAAGTTCTGGCAAAATCTTTGCACGCATGAAGCACAAATTGGACGCCGGCCATGAAAACAGTTTTTATTCTTCATGGTAGTTCTAGGAGCTGACTCACTTGTTGGAGGAGCTGGATCGCCCAGAGTGGGTTCCAATGGTGATGACGACAAGCTGCTTAAGAAAATCCCAGCGATACACGTGATGATCAACGTCTTCATTGTTCCAGTCTGAAAATACATTGCAAATACAAATGTCAGACCCGAGAGGGTTAATTATCATCATTAGTTCACGTCACGGTGCACAAGCCACATGAGAGTCACTTCTCTCTACTACAAAGGTCGCCTTCAAATATGATACATACCATAGATGAGTGATTGCGCCCATTTGACCAGTACAAGAATAGTATATCTTACGCAGAACGCCTTAAATTTGGTTCAATTTTCGTGGAAAACCCTCAAAAACTAGAAAATTGGCCATATTCGGCTCATTTTCCAGAGAAATCAGTTGCAGTTGCGATTTCAATGAAATATGCTGTCTCACCTTCCAAGTCGAGCGGCTAATTCAAAATGGTAAAAACGAAGGACCACTGACCTACCAGTTTTTGTCGAATTGTCGAATTTTGCCGTAAATGAGTCATAATTTTCACGCTCACCAAAGTGCCATAACTGAGGCCATTTAAACGTTACCTACAGACCCCGGTCAGTCTGTAGGCAAACTCAGCTACCAATTCGCATATGTCCGTGTGAAAGACTGACAATTTCTTATTATAAAATCAGAGAGGGGCCATTCCTACGAAACTGTGGTGCGCACCCTTAGGTAACACAATGCCAAAAACTAGCCAAGAAAACCAGCTGCAGATTACCCTCCCTGCCTATCATATCAAGTTCTTCCGTGCAGCTCCGCACAGCACATTATACTGGATCACATGGGCTGGTAGATTATGCCGTTCAATGTTCCCACCGCATTTGTAGGTCATCACTCATGTGAAACACATGATCTTTGCGGTATTATACAAAGAGATTCTACTCAGAGATGTCCAATTCCCGACCATGAGAATGAGAAGTAGGGAAACTTTCGCTCAATGGAACAGAAATATAATCACCAATTGCTACGAAATATATCGGTCTCTGGCGGTTGCCAGTCAAGATCATGGGTTCTTGGAGAATACGTCATGGCTTATTGAATCCGTATAATTTGTATGTGATCTATGCCATGGAGTTTCAGTAGTAACAAGTGCAAAGTAATGAGCAACTGCTATAGGATTCATTGGTCAGATGTGTCAATCCGTGTGTTATTTGAGTAATAATTTAATGTACTTTGAGGCGTGATAAATTCAGTAGGCCGCCGCTATCCATAATTAATTTCCACGAATGTAACCTAAAATTATTAGGGGTATATTATTATCAGTATCAAATTTCAAGCAAGTAAAATAGGCCTACAATAAAACATGAATCAACACAAGCCAGTATAGGCCTACAATAAAACATGAATCAACACAAGCCAGTATAGGCCTACAATAAAACATGAATCAACACAAGCCAGTATAGGCCTACAATAAAACATGAATCAACACAAGCCAGTATAGGCCTACAATAAAACATGAATCAACACAAGCAAGTATAGGCCTACAATAAAACATGAATCAACACAAGCCAGTATAGGCCTACAATAAAACATGAATCAACACAAGCCAGTATAGGCCTACAATAAAACATGAATCAACACAAGCCAGTATAGGCCTACAATAAAACATGAATCAACACAAGCAAGTATAGGCCTACAATAAAACATGAATCAACACAAGCAAGTATAGGCCTACAATAAAACATGAATCAACACAAGCCAGTATAGGCCTACAATAAAACATGAATCAACACAAGCCAGTATAGGCCTACAATAAAACATGAATCAACACAAGCCAGTATAGGCCTACAATAAAACATGAATCAACACAAGCCAGTATAGGCCTACAATAAAACATGAATCAACACAAGCCAGTATAGGCCTACAATAAAACATGAATCAACACAAGCAAGTATAGGCCTACAATAAAACATGAATCAACACAAGCCAGTATAGGCCTACAATAAAACATGAATCAACACAAGCCAGTATAGGCCTACAATAAAACATGAATCAACACAAGCCAGTATAGGCCTACAATAAAACATGAATCAACACAAGCAAGTATAGGCCTACAATAAAACATGAATCAACACAAGCCAGTATAGGCCTACAATAAAACATGAATCAACACAAGCCAGTATAGGCCTACAATAAAACATGAATCAACACAAGCCAGTATAGGCCTACAATAAAACATGAATCAACACAAGCCAGTATAGGCCTACAATAAAACATGAATCAACACAAGCCAGTATAGGCCTACAATAAAACATGAATCAACACAAGCAAGTATAGGCCTACAATAAAACATGAATCAACACAAGCCAGTATAGGCCTACAATAAAACATGAATCACACAAGCAAGTATAGGCCTACAATAAAACATGAATCAACACAAGCCAGTATAGGCCTACAATAAAACATGAATCAACACAAGCAAGTATAGGCCTACAATAAAACATGAATCAACACAAGCAGTATAGGCCTACAATAAAACATGAATCAACACAAGCAAGTATAGGCCTACAATAAAACATGAATCAACACAAGCAAGTATAGGCCTACAATAAAACATGAATCAACACAAGCAAGTATAGGCCTACAATAAAACATGAATCAACACAAGCAAGTATAGGCCTACAATAAAACATGAATCAACACAAGCAAGTATAGGCCTACAATAAAACATGAATCAACACAAGCAAGTATAGGCCTACAATAAAACATGAATCAACACAAGCAAGTATAGGCCTACAATAAAACATGAATCAACACAAGCAAGTATAGGCCTACAATAAAACATGAATCAACACAAGCAAGTATAGGCCTACAATAAAACATGAATCAACACAAGCAAGTATAGGCCTACAATAAAACATGAATCAACACAAGCAAGTATAGGCCTACAATAAAACATGAATCAACATAAGCAAGTATAGGCCTACAATAAAACATGAATCAACACAAGCAAGTATAGGCCTACAATAAAACATGAATCAACACAAGCAAGTATAGGCCTACAATAAAACATGAATCAACACAAGCAAGTATAGGCCTACAATAAAACATGAATCAACACAAGCCAGTTTTTCGCAGATGAGATGCGGTCCGTTCATGCGAATGGATGTCCAATTCGTTTTCCACAGAATAATGTATGTCAACCACGACAAAAATGTCGACCACGCGCATGCATTGTGCGTGTCATAAAAACATGAAGCTTTCCATGGGATTATTTTTACTGTTGTTTTCATGTCGACCCCACACAAGTATACGAGGACAACATGCAGAAATACGTTCCTTACATAACAAAGAATAAAAATAGCCACACTGCATCTTTTTAGCCCATCATCACCAGATGGTGGGCTGTTCAAATCACTTTTCGTCCGTGGTCCGTCGTCCGTCCGTCGTCCGTCAGTCAGTCAGTCAGTCCGTCCGTAAACAATTCTTGTTACCGCGATATCTCAGGAACTACTGCATGGATCTTTTTCAAATTTGGTACACAGGTTCCCCTTGGGGTCTAGTTGTGCAAGAAACCTTTTCTGGCCCGATTCAAAAATCCAATATGGCCACCAGGCAGCCATCTTGGATTTCCCCATGAAACCTTGTTACCACGATTTCTCGGGAACTACTGCTTGGATCTTTTTCAAATTTGGTACACAGGTTCCCCTTGGGGTCTAGTTCTGCAAGAAGCCTTTTCTGGTCTGATTCGAAAATCCAATATGGCCACCAGGCAGCCATCTTAGATTTCTCCATGAAACCTTGTTATCGCGTTTTCTCAGGAACTACTGCATGGATCTTTCTCAAATTTGGTGCACAGGTCCCACATGGGGTCTAGTTGAGCAAGTTACCTTTTCTGGTCCGATTCGAAAATCCAATATGGCCACCAGGCAGCCATCTATGATTTCCCAATGAAACCTTGTTATCGCGATTTCTCAGGAACTACTGCATGGATCTTTCTCAAATTTGGTACACAGGCTCCCCTTGGGGTCTAGTTGTGCAAGATACCTTTTCTGGTCCGATTCGAAAATCCAATATGGCCACCAGGCAGCCATCTTGGATTTCTCCAGGAAACTTAGTTATCGTCATTTCTCAGTGCTGCATGGATCTTTCTCAGATTTGGTACACAGATTCTCCTTAGGGTCTAGTTTTGCAAGATAGCTTTTTCGGTCCGAATCGAATAGCCAATATGGCCACAAGGCGGCCATCTTGGATTTCCTCATAAAAGGCGGCCATCTTGGATTTCCTCATAAAACCTTGTTATCGCGATTTCTCAGGAATTACTGCATGGATCTTCGGTCTAGTTGTGCAAGATGCCTTTTCTGGTCCGATTCGAAAATCCAATATGGCCACCAGGCAGCCATCCTGGATTTCCCCATGAAACTTTGTTATCGTCATTGAATGGATCTTTCTCAAATTTGGTACACAGGTTCACCTTATGATCTAGTTGTGCAAGATACCTTTTTCGGTTCAAATTGAAAATCCAATATGGCCACCAGGCGGCCATCTTGGATTTCCCATGAAACTTTGTTATCGTGATTTCTCAGGAAGCACTGCCTGGATCTTTCTCAAATTTGGTAGACAGGTTGCCCTTGTGGTCCAGTTGTGCAACATACCTTTTCTGGTCCGATTCCAAAATCCAATATGTCCATCAGGCGGCCATCTTGGATTTCCCCATGAAACTTTGTTATTGCGATTTCTCAGAAACTACTGCATGGACCTTTATCAAATTTGGTACACAGGTACTTGTCGCCTAGTTGTGCAAGATACCTTTTCTGGTCCGATTCGAAAATCCAATATGGCCACCAGGCGCCCATTTTGGATTTCCCAATGAAACTTTGTTATCGTGATTTCTCAAAAAGTACTCCATGGATCTTCCTCAAATTTGGTACACAGATTCCCCTTTCGGCCCAGTTGTGCAAGATACCTTTTTTGGTCCGATTCGAAAATCCAATATGGCTGTCAGGTGGCCATTTTGAATTTCCCCTTGAAACATTGTTATCGTGAATTCTCAGGAAATATTTCATGGATCTTTCTGAAATTTGGTACACAGGTCTCACATGGGGCCTACTTGTGCAAGATACCTTTTTTGGTCCGATTCGAAAATCCAATTAATACGGTATTCCCGAGTTGTGACGTTGCATCACAAGAGTCAGCGGATCAAACGGTGTGGCATATTCTATATATTGACTATAGAGAATATCCATATCTTCGCCTTCCATATCAAGGAGTTCAAATAATTGGGAATTAAAATGTATTTCTTCAAATTTTAAATCGGTTTTCTTTAGTCCATACAGTTGCAAGTGAACTACCCCACCCTTTCGTCTGCTGCCGGGTCAGCTATATGAAGGGACGTCACTCTTGTGACACAATGTCACAACTCGACAACTGTAAACTACTGCATGTTTCGATCCAAGGGAAATAATCAGGATTCAGACACTTTCAAATTCGAAGTTTCAACAGTACTGCGTGGACCGGATCCCTTCAGTATTAAGTATTGTACCATCTTATTATTTTCGAGCCTGGTATCTTAAAAGAGATATCTCAAACTAGTCCAGCAAACAGAACAGAATTAGCATTCGTTCCTAATTATAAAATCTTAAGTATTACAACACATATAAGGGAAGTGGGAAGAGGTGCCGACATACTGACTGCGTCACATGACTTCACAGAATAGTCTTCTGGTTAACCTATTCTAAAGCACATACCAAGAATCTAACGATTCGTGATAGGTGTTGTATCTCAGGTACGCTTTTATTGTACCTATTCATGTGGAAACTTGGATGATATGACCACACGGCCCCTAGCACCGGCATAAGCGGTATTAGATACAAATCTCGAGAGCAATGATGGAAATACTCTGACAACTCGTTTACTGGTAATTGGTGAGCTGTTTCGCTGTGACAACTCGTACATTGGAGATTGGTGAGCTGTATCGTCGTCAGATGTAAATGACGGCATTTAACACAAAAGACTAGTCTGTAAGGCCCGATGTCTACCCAGCATCAACTTCCCAAAGTGTCAAAGAGATTTTTCTTCGCTTCCAGTACCCAATGATGACACGTGCAAAAAAAAAAAAAAAAATACTACAAAACGAAGACGAAGGATCCTCCGTATATGTACATTCACTTTCAGACTAACTTTGCTCATTTCCCTTGTACTATAACAACCTACATAAGTACAGTTTCTAGAAATCTTGAAACTCCTGAAACTTAGAAAGATTATATCTTGGTGTTTTCCAGTGTCCCTTTTTTCGATCTTTTTCAATCAGATTCGAAATTCTGTAAACAAAATTACAACTCAATCGTCTTAGTAACAATGGACAAAAAGATCCTCTTGTCATTAGCTTACAATTATCGGACAATGGTGGGCGCCAAGATCCTTCAGGATCTCTCGTTTCTTTAGTGGTCACCCGGGTGAAAACCTTCTCAGCCGGGTGGGAACTTTTTCGCTCAGGAGAAAACCTTCTCACCCGGGTGGAAACCTTTTCACCGAGGAAAATATACCAAAATAAATATAATAGCATGACGTATATGAGCCACCGTGCAAGGATGATATATTCTCCATTACAGGAAAGCATCGTTTTTGCTTATCGTGACTCGATTTTTGCTATGATGGAACATCCCTCTCGTACAACACTCTTTCCCACGACATGAGATTGTATACGGTAATTCTTCTAATAAATCGATAACCCTATCCAATAATTCCAACTGGCTACTTGATATGACTACATAAAATTAACAACTGAAAATTAATTAATCACACCCAACTTAAGTACAATTTCAAACAAATCACTTGTTCTGTCCCGAACACAGTGTTCACAGGTGGCAGTATCGGAAACTGGGCACTCGATCATTCAAACTTTCATTTCTCCGACTTCCGCGAATCACAGATTTCACTCAGTTGCAATAAATCGATCACCACTAATTTTTAATACCTCAAATATCACTTCCGGGGATCGATTTATTAGGGGACTTACCGTATCTCCTGCTGTCAGATAGGAGGTTACAAACTCTGACATTGGGAGAATGAAAACACTACAAATTGACAAAGCAGACCGTTTGGCATATTTCCCCTGCTTAAAGGTTATACCAAATGACTCTATACTACTTTGCATTAAAACATACCCGGTGGTGTTCCAAACAACAAATTAGTATTTTTTTCTTGAATATTGTCGGCGAAGTGGGTTTTAGGACACAAATAGCACACGTGTGGGAGAAAACGTATTGGAGCCATGACCTCCGGTGCATGACGTCACAACCTGATTACGATTGCGCCGTAAACGTCATAGTCTATGAATTCGGACGTTGTTACGAAAGATTCACCCAACTGTGGGAGTTCTAGCGTGATGTCGCTGACATTTTGACGTCACAACAGGCATTTGGCCGAGATTGTAATCAGGTTGTGACGTCACAGGTCAAGCGATCACAGCTTTCGCCGTTTTGAAAGAGGCGTCAAATTGTCGCACTTTACTGCTGCAATTTCCAACCTTGGGCAGTTTGAAAACCTACAAAAATGTAAAACAAGTCTATATAATCACCTCTACAACAATTTAGCACAAAAAAGTAGCAGATTTTGAGACCATTTTGTATAACCTTTAATATAAAACTCATGTACATGTCATGCAACTAGGTTGACAGAATAATGTATGTAGTCCAGTTGTTCATACAAGTTTGAACAATATATTCAACAAACAAGTGCACCTGATGAGGGACAGTTTAACATACTAATGCAAGGGGTCCTTTCGAGGTTTTCAGCGGCGATTAACCAAGAAATTGTCCAGAGATAGCGTAAATAGATACACCCGTCACAATAATATGTTTGTTGGAGATTCAATCGGAATAAATGAGTTCTTCGTGGAGACTGTTGCTTCATGGGTTCTGCCTATTTGTCGTGGAGAAGTTTGGAAGCTTTGCCAGACGGAAGTAGTAGTAATAGGACTCGCCAGTTAATAAGGAAGAAATAATGACGTCAGAGGTCAAGCTCAAAGCTTACAGGTGATAGGTCGAAGGTCTAAAGGTTGGCGTTCCAACTGAGCGAATCAGGGACACGGATTGTTTGAAACCGCGTTCAATGACAGCGCAGGGGTTTAAATTTGGTTGGCGTACAACGGTGGATGAAACTTTTGTATAACTCACTACAGTTGAAGTAGAGAATGTGCGGAATTTTTTTTTAAAAACACAATATTTTAACCGAACCGTCACTCGCGTATTTGGCATTTATACGCGCTTTCGAAGTATTTTACTTGGTAGTTTGATATGCGTGTATTGGCTATACACAGTGTTCTATCTCCATTTCAGGTTACGTACTCTGCTGGTATCGTAATGTTATCGATTTTTCAATGACAACTGTCAATAACGTTAAGAATATGAAAAAAATGGATTTCAACGGTACACATGTATATTTGATAACACCCTCTCGCGAATTTGTCATATGCCGGCTTCCGTAGTATTTTGGATAACGGAGGCCTTCGCATGTATGTGTTCTCTTCGTCATAACTTCACATGGTCGGATTTTTAACAGAAATGAATCCCACAAAAAGAAAAGGGCGTTACACTGTGTGAGTTCCAAGGTGATAATGATTCCGTCACAGTTGAGCCAATATATACTTTTACAATAATATATATTATATTACAATAATACAATATTGACAATAATACCTTATCCTCTTCTACCGGCATAACCTGTGGAGTTCCCCAAGGATCAATACTCGGACCATTTTCTTGCTATATATCAACGATATAAATAGTGCAACTGACTTGCTAAAGATTATCCTCTTTGCTGACGACACTATATAGTGTTGTACACTCGGCCAAATGTATGTCTGATGCTATTAATGCTATGTCTCAGGAACTGGACAAACTGTATACATGGTTTTGTTCTAATCGCTTGTCACTAAACAAAATATATGGTGATCAATCCAAACATAAAAAGACACATAGGACATTTGCCTCAACTGTTTATTTCTAGCCAACAAATTGAACAAGTTAACAATTTCAAATTCCTCGGAATTATTCTGAACAATAAACTAAGCTGGACAACTGTCACCACATGAGTGAAACAAACTTGAGTGTGACATTAAGCCAAATTCCCTCCCTCCCTAAGCTGGACAACTCATATTGATTACATCTGTAAAAAGTTGCTCGAAATATTGGAGTTATTAATCATATTAAAAGCTCTGTGAATAAAAAGTCACTGTTCTTACTGTATTACTCAATGGTATTTCCGTACCCCTATCATACTGTAACTTTCTCTGGGGTAACACATATACATCGCATTTGAATTCGCTAATTACACTCCAGAAGCGTGCAATACGGACTGTCACTTTATCCAGTAAGCGTGAACACACGAAACCGCTATTTGCCAAATTACAGGTCTTACCTTTGCTTAAATTGAACCTGTATCTATCCCAAAATTTAGTCCAAAAAATTCTTTATCATCCCGAACTCACACCAAGCCGCTTTCGGAACTATTTTACACCTTTAGTCTCGGTCCATAGATATGAGACAAGGGAGAGTCAAATAAATTTATACAGACCCTTTTATCGATCTAACCCCTCCTACTATACTATTAACGTTTTAGGGCCTCGGAAATGGAACAAACTCCAATTACTGCTGAAATCAATTCCATTATCGACACTC
This sequence comes from Hanleya hanleyi, assembly GCA_036873755.1. Taxonomy (NCBI): domain Eukaryota; kingdom Metazoa; phylum Mollusca; class Polyplacophora; order Lepidopleurida; family Hanleyidae; genus Hanleya; species Hanleya hanleyi. The sequence continues at coordinate 135,448 of JAVTVY010052967.1, read as the reverse complement.
TTTAAAACTAAGCTGAAAACCCACTTATTACAAATTTAACCTATTCTCATAATGAATCGACTGTACCCGCCCTTTATCGTCATTTTTATTTATAATTCACCAACTATTTTGTTAAACTTGGCAACTTCTAGAACATATATATTTATTGGGATAGAACAAGCCCTCTGGGGTTTTATTCCCGCCTTTACATTAGTTAGTAGTGCCCTATTTAAAGTTACATGTATTTATTTGGTGAATAAAATATCTATCTATCTATCTATCTATACTTTACTTTTGAAAACTACGTGTCATACTGTTGTAATTCTGGATATCAACTATATGAATCGTTTTAATTCTAAATGTTTTCTGATTGGACGAAAAGAGTTAAAACATAATAAGGTGCGATCATTCGGTCGAAAGTGAGAGCGGTATTAATAAATTGGAGCGATATGCAAGAGGTGGGAAAAATTGACGACGTCTGGCGACTAAAGACTTTGTGACTTTACAGGAAAGCATCCCTCGACACCTAACATTCAGACCTGAGAATACGGTGGACTCTCGGACGTAGTCTTAGTATCTCAGCCGCGCTTTTATTGCAAATTTTCATGTGGAGATAATGAAGTATCCACACAGCCCGCAGCACCGGCTTAAGACAATGTACAGACTGTACTAGGCATCATGGAGACACTGTTTCTTTCGAAGTGGTTATTATTAGTCCGTAAACTGATGGAATAGTGTGATAGGGGTATTATTCCTATGTGAAAGTATACCCTTTTTTGCAGCTGTTGGACCCCTGGGCTCATCCCACATTGTTAAGATGATCCAGTTAGAGATCGATAGTGTGCTTCCGGGAAAGATTACCTGTGCCAGACAAAAATAGACTTTGATCGGCAGATCTACATCCAGCTCTGTTTCTACTATGGAGCTTGTATGCTATTTATCATTTTAATCTGTCAGCAGGACCCGGTGTGATAGAAACGGTGGTCCCCAGGGACCGGTTTCCTCTGCTTTAACTAGGGCGGGCCCTGACATCCGAGTGACCATTTTCAGATGTCAGTGTCCGGGTCGGGTTAAAGCATAGTAAGCGGACACCCATATCCGAGGGGCCACCGTTTCCGTCACACCGGCACTGGAAGTTTCGGTCGGGCTCAATCGGAGTTTCCCACAGTCCCTTGAAGGAACTGACAATTTAATTCGGCGGGAGAGGAATCAACCACGATATCTGGCACTGGATGCCTATAAGTTGATGTTTATATTGAACGATTTTTGAGAGAGAAATAATAAATTGGTCGTAGGCGGGATTCGAACCACCGACCCCGGCTTATCGCGCCGATGCTCCACCGAGTACGCTATGATGGCCCATAGGTATTACACCCGATGATTGCACCTTTGCGTGACCAACCTTCTCTCTCGGTGTTGCAATGTGCGCAACTGGCAAAGTTGATGTTTATCACCTGCAAGGTCACAGCGACATCTGCGTCAAAACAATAACGAACTAGTGTATCAAATACTGACAATTAGAGTCAAAATAACTCGTGACAAATGCTATTATCATCAGCTGTCTAACAGACTAAACAGGTCCAAGTAAATCTATGTCAACATTACATTATGGCGTGGCAGAAAAATAGTTCGCAACAAGAGTAAACAGCAGTCATTTTTCCCTCACAAATGTGTATGTTAACAAGCTTGTTATTCGAGTTACAGTGGTTTAATGGGTTCATATTAATTTCTGAAATTGGTCATAACCCATTACCACACCCCAACTCCAATATCCACATTATTTTGCCTTCACGAAATGCTTTAATTTTAGTGTAATTAAGAAAACATCACTCTATGAGGATGAGAGAGCGCGAAGTAAATTTTAATATTGCGTTCAGCAATATATCAGATATATTAACTAGTCTGTGAGGGCCTTAGATCACCATGGCCATCATGGTTCTATATGTGCATATAGTAGTATATAAACAGCAAATTCGGTCTTTTTTCGGGGTACCCGAAAAAGAGCGCCGATCGGGAACCCTCCAAATAAGGTAAAATTTACTTTTATGACATGCAGGAGTGCGAACATGATAGGACATGTACTGAAGTGTGACGTCATGTATGACGTCACTTCCGGTCTGCGTGAATCGGGCGTGTGTATTCCTCCGCGGGGATGCGGTCTGGTGGTGATGCGATCTGCCTCCGCGGACAGAAAGTAGTCCCAAATTCTCCGGCATTCTCCGGCAATCTTCAGGGGCGAGAGGGGTCCCTATTGTGCCGATTGGGTCGTATGAGGTATCAATGTGAAGCATTCGTAAAGGGGCATCTGATGGGGTGGGTGTGGTGTTGAAATATCGTCATTCTGCGCATGTGTCACATCCGGTCACGTGACATCCTCGCAGCGCGGGTTATCGCCGGAAGTGCGCGGGTTATCGCCTGATACGCCTATGACGTCACATCCGTGTCAAAAGGTCACTACCGGCTCACAATCTGGAGTTATCTCCCCCCCCTAGAACACCAGGGGGCAACGAGGGGGCCATAAATGCGGTCATGAAGGTCAATACCATCAAATTAGCTCTCACTAACTACGGTATACAAAATAACCCAAACTCACAATGTTGTATGGAAGAAACACACATTTTATAACAGAAAACACAACATATATACAGCAGTTAATTCAGCCCAACAAGGCCGGTGCAATAGCCGCAGTACTCATAGAACATATATACAACAGTTAGTTCCTCTTATCATGCCTTATCAAAGGCGGTTGGTACCCATAAAATTGAATTGAATTATTGAACCTATATACAACAGTTAATTCGTTAGTCCGATGCAATATCACCAGTACTCATAGAACATATAACTGTCTTATCAAAGGCGTTTGGTACCCATAAAAATCGAATTATAGAACAGTTCGTTAGTCCAGTGGAATATTCGCAGTGCTAGTATTTATCACTCTAAATGTCAAGATAGGTTGTAGTCACACCACTGGGCAGGACTTTGCGCTTGGGGTAGAAGTATGTGAAGGCGTCCCGTTCCTGGGTATACGAGCACATCTGGTTGTCGATGATACGGAAACCTCGGCTAATGCCACTCGCACTGGCCTGGCTCTGGAGGACATTCAGGTACAGGGCCTTGTTGATGTTGGAGTCGCGTCGACTCACCCCCTTACAACTAAATTTGTTGTCATCACCGTCACAAAAGTAAGTTTTCGAACACAGGGCGATCATGGCATCACCGCTCCACTCTAGTTTAAACAGGCCGGGCGTCCGCTTGTCGTAGGTGTAGTGGTCGCGTCGGGGTAGCCACTGGTCCCGTTCCGCCTCATATTGTGCACGTAATTCTGGTTTGACGAGTGACTCCCAGTCCGGGTTGGAAACGGCCATGTATGCTGAGTCGGTGTCCATTTCTATCAATTGCCAGTCTGATTGGTGGAAATAGACGCCCATAAAATCATATATGAATTCCAGCATTCGCAGTTTGGCCAGCTGGTACACCATACATCCTATTTGGAGCGGCAGGTTATATGTGATGGTCTTTTTGGCTGAGGTCACTTCGTAGGTGGTGTCGTCAATCATCTCCATGTGTCGGTATAGAGGCGAATTCACGCGTTTGCGGGCTTGTTTCGTGGTACAAATGTTCACGGTCACGTGACGGTCCTGGTTCGTTACCGTTTTTCCATATCCGCTGTTCCCAAGTAATTTCATCGTTTCCCCGATGATGGTTTTACTGGGGTCGGCGTCTCCTTGGCGAAGGGCGGTAGTCACGTCGTTCGCGAACTTCTCAAAACAAGCCTGGGGGGTGAATTCTATGACTTGGTATATTTTCGTAATTTCCAGTCCGTGCCTCATATACCACTGAAGCAGAGGGGTAACGAGCAAGATTTTTTCGCCAAACATGCTGCCGATCAACATACGCCGTGGTCGCGTTAGGTAGTCGTGTTCTTCAGCGTATGCGCGCATATGGGCTCCGATATCATCTCGACTCACCTCGGTGTTTTTGAAGATGGGCGGACATTCGCCAAACGTGTCTTTCAAGTGGTCAGGGACGTGCAGATCACATTCCACGAATCCATAGAGGCCTCCCGTCTCAACAGTGCGTAGGATGTCGGTCATGGTGATAACAGTCCGATAATCCAGTAGTCGGTCGTGAGCGTGTAAGAACGAGTATAACTCAGGTTGACGACGTTGCATGTGGTGGAATTCACATTCCCATAGCTGTTCATAGGCATAGCCCAGTCCACAAATGTAATCTCGATTCTGCTGTACTTCTTCACGTAAGGCGGCCGGGGTCAGTCCACGGCGCTCGTTATAGCGCCCTCGCGCGAACGAACACTCATGACCGTGCCAATAACAGCCGTGAAATTGAAACACGGTCGGTACTGTATTGATGATAGCAAATCCGTCCACGGGAAGGCGCCGATCTCCAATTCGCTTTTCCGTGTGGTTGCCTTGGTGACGGATAGTGACGCCTCGTCGCTGACTTTCCCAATCCAGCCATTGTTCTGCTTGATGTTTCGTAGATCGTTGAGCTCTGAATTCTCGACCCTCAGGGAGCCACCGCGTATAATGACCGGCCGGCATGGGTTTACTCAAACACGATAGGTAGAGGGCATTGGCGTCGAATCCTATTATTTTCTCACACAATTTTTCTCCTCGGATATGGGTCAGCTGTCTCTCATGGTACCGATGGAATATAATACTGGGGCCGCCTACGATATTTCCCTTCAAACAGTCAAACATGTCGGCGTCTTTCTGATCGACGAGAGCGAAGAACGTGGGTAAATCCTGGAACAGATACCGCAGGGTCAGACCGGGAATGCTAACACAGTCTTTGGATACGTCGACACCCATATCTCGGTAGAAGGCGGACATTTTGTCGGTAGCTTCCAGAAAAGGGATGACATCCAAATTGTTGTAATAGACGAGAAAATCCCGGAGAGTTTGCATTCCTTCACGGACCCACACCTGTTGCAGTTCGATATACAGGGTGGTAGATAATGCTTCTCCTTCGAGATCGTTGTAAAAGGCCTCCTGGGGTGGTAACTGGGTTTCGTCCAGACGCTCGAGACTCGTCATGTAGTTGTAGGGAAAGCAACTTTTCCTCTCCGCGCAGTCGTACGCTTTCACCCACTGTTCATAGCTGTAATTCGGCGCCAGGTAATTACGCACATCTAAGAATCGGAGTGAAGTTGTGGATAGAGCGACGTGGTTGTTTATCTTCTTAATAATGGATCTCACATTCCCAGCTTTAGCGAGGTACGGGTACAAGAATTCTTTGATTAAGTTCAAATCATATCGGCCCGAGTTAAATCCAAGGACGGGTAATTGGTTCATGTATTCCAATAAACGCAGTTTCAGTTTCTGCGCATAGGGTTTCGGTGGTTTGCGTTCCTCACTTTCGTCTTCGTCATCGGTATCGTCCTCCCCATCCAATGTTGGAATACGCGCATCAAGTGCCGATAATACATCACAGTAGATAGTCGACGCGAGATGTGCCGCACTGATTTGACTGAGGGTTTCAAGGTAGTTCATCATTCGTGTAATCAGTTCATGGGGGTCCCCGTTAGATACGAAACACACCGGAGCCGTGTCGTAACCGGGTACGTTGGTGTGAATTACAAGCGTCTAGTCCGTCATTCATAATCCAGCCGTCGTCCATTAGAGAATATCCGCGTCCATAATCCAAAGACCTATTCCATATTCCACATAACAGTATTAGCACCAAATTCAAAAAGACAATCATAGTATACATAAACATAGGCTTGTTTCCTGCAAGAGAGAAGCGGTCAACAGTTTTCAATGATGCCGGCAAGACATCATGATGTTCCAAAAATATCAAGTCCGTATCGCTGATCAGTATTCTTAATCCATAATATTCGTTCTAAAGTCGTCATCTAAAGAATGATGTATCTCAGTCACGCTTTGATTGTGACTGTTCATATGAGTACCATGAGGATCTTGAAGTACATGGGTTCATACGGCCCCTAGCCCCGGGTTAAGCGGAATTAGACACAAGTTACGAAACGTAGCGCCATAGATCTTGCACGCTACGTTCGTATTTTGCTATCAGCATGCGATATGTATCGCCAAATTTGAGAAACTTTGAGTGGAGGCGCTTGGTGGAATAGCCCTGTTTTATTAGTTTCTGCAACAATGTGTTGTGACGTTGATTAAAATCATCACATTTAACACAGGATCTAGCAAATGCTACTAAGCGAGATATGTATACGCCATATGCAGGTCCCACTGGAATATTACTATCCAGAGAGGGATAGTTTACGATGTCGAAATTGTAATCATCTCTTTTGTCATAAAGTCGACGAGAGAGAATGCCCGCTTCATTTTTATAGAGATAGAGATCTAAATAAGATGTGCCTGTAGGGCTATCTGTAGTTTCCTTCAAATCCAGTGACGGTGGATATATATCCTTCACTGCGTCATTTATATAGCGATTATCCACAGCGAGAAGATCGTCTATATAGCGTTTGGTGAATGAGAAGGAACGGGCTTTGAATGGATCGGTTTTTGAAAGCGCCTGCATATATTCACTCAAAGGAATGTGATGCTGGTCCATTGAGTTTTAGCCGATACCTTTTCCATGGGTTTTAATAGGGCTTCAAAATCATAGCACGCTCTGTACGGGAAATAACGGTGGTCCATGGGCACATCGATACCCTCATCTGCCAGGTCTTCAAAGATGGTCGGAGAGTTGTGGAATACGCCGCCAGGAAATTTCCGTTTGGTGGTCTGGTCACAACTCTTCTCGTGCTGATGTGGGTTGTTGGAACGGTCAAACACGCGTTGGCATTTACTACAGATGTATGACTGGGCATACCTGTTGATGTTCGTGATGTACGAGAAATGCCCGCCAGTGTCCGTTTCGTACAAATTCAATGTCATGGTTGTGTCGTATTTCCCCGGGGAACGATGTACGAGTCGGGCGGTGAGTTGTGGGGCGTCATTGTCGACATCCACGTGTTGCTCTAATTTGTATACGACGATATTCACGCCAAACAAATTTTCCACCACATCCAGCTGCGATAACGGGACCCCGCGAAAGTCCCGATATTTCATGTTCCTTTCACCTAAGTATTTTTCCCAATACTGGTTGGCCAATTTATCACATTTCTTGGGTGGACGTTTGTTGAGATGAATAGCCAGGCATCGGAATAAACATTTCCGATCGGTGTAGGGCCCATTCACGCCACCTACTAAGGCGTGCATGCCTTCTCTGTGTTTCAACCAGTCCGGGAGATGAATGGAAGCGCCGATAGGGTGATCGATCATTTTAGTGACGTAAAACGTAACATTGGTTGTCATCTCCACTTGCCATTTTGTGTTTTGTCGTTGTTGTCGTACCCATTCCAAACTATCCAAGCTTTCTAATTTTTCCAGTACCGTGTTCAGGGACGGTCGATGGATAATGGTGAAAGGCTGGTCAAACACCCGGGTATTATTGCTGGGATAATAATAACGGAGCTGGTCTGTCTCTTTATGGCGAAGAATGTATCCAAAAGTGAGATTTAACTTGAAGGCTGTATCTTGGTCGTTGAAGATGGCTTCCACGTAGCTACGTAGACGGATGTTTTCTTCCAACCGGAAATTATATAAGTCCAATATCGGGCGATGCCGATGAAAACAATGGCGTATGGTATTCCATTGTCGTTGATAGATGGTACGCACAGCTGGTTGTACCGGTAATACTTGTATAGGCGGGTCGTCGGTATCTGTGATAAAAATTCCCTCATCAGCGGCGAATCCTTGCATTCTCGGTACTGTTTGTATTTGGTGATTTGGAACTCGTATTGTTGTTGTGCAACAGGGCTTCGCCTGGACTTTGAGAAAATGAATACAGACATCGGAATTCTGCCCCTTTTATAGCGGCTGGCTCCTGGCACGGTGCCAAAAATGTGGCATTCGCATCTTCACGGACCTCACCGAAAAGACACGGAGGTGAACGCCATTGTGGGAAAATGGAGAATACGTTGACCGGAAAGACCCGAAGGTGAACGCCATTGTGGGAAAATGGAGAATACCGGAAAGACCCGAAGGTGAACGCCATTGTGGGAAAATGGAGAATACGTTGACCGGAAAGACCCGAAGGGTGAACGCCATTGTGGGGAAATGGAGAATACCGAAAGGACACACGGAGATGAACGACACAGACAGGTCTGTACATGTCCTATCATCCTCCACGCCCCATTCACCCACACCCCCATATAGTCCCATACTAAGGGTATAGGACCAATGTTTGTCCCACTGGGAAACCTACTTCTAGACATTTGCGGTATGGTTGTTTGGATTTGTTTTCTTAGTCTCGTCAAGACAAACATGATAGGAAGTGTCCCGGCACGAAACGGTGAAATTTTTGAAAAAAGTTCATATAGACCCATATAGTCCCATACTAGGGGTATAGGACCAATGTTTGTCCCACTGGGAAACCTACTTCTATACATTTGCGGTATGGTTGTTTGGATTTGTTTTCTTAGTCTCGTCAAGACAAACATGATAGAAAGTGTCCCGGCACGAAACGGTGAAATTTTTTAAAAAAGTTCGAGGTCTGTCTATAGCCCCATATAGACCCATATACGGGTTATGGGGGTATAGGTCCAATGTTTGTCCCACTGGGAAACCTACTTCTATACATTTGCGGTATGGTTGTTTGGATTTGTTTTCTTAGTCTCGTCAAGACAAACATGATAGGAAGTGTCCCGGCACATCCGGGTTTCCCAGGTTTCTCAACATCCGGGTTTCCCAGTGAGGTTTTTCCGTCTTCCATCTGGGTACTGTGGTTTTACATCCGGGTTCTCATCTTACATCCGGGTTTTTCCATATTTAAAAATACATAGAACTTATAATAATAAACTTAATCTATACGTGTTGGACGAGTCTTCACTCACCGTCTTCCTTTACACGCACCTCAATGAAATGCCCGCTCCAAACCTAGACCAAAACACGTACTTGGTCTGTGGGCTGATTTCATTGGCTCTCTATTTTACTATAGTGCTCTTGCATTCTAACATTGATGGGTTACATTTTGGCCCCATCCTACACCACTGATTTCAGTTTGACTGAATCTCCACATTGGGCATTTATGCATTATGAATAAAACACACAAGACAGGGTTTTTTGGTGAGATCCCTTTTCTTTATTTTGTATTCAGTAACAACAACAACGTGAGAACAACCACGTGAAAACTGAAGCCCAGAACAGGGGGCTTGTACATTGAAAGAACTGAAGCCCAGAACAGGGGGCTTGTAAACTTAAGCCCAGAACAGGGGACTTGTACATTGAAAGAATTCAAGCCCAGAACGGGACTTGTACATTGAAATGATGGGCGGCCCAGTCATATACGAGTACATCTCGGTCCTCGGCCTTGGGGTACTCGTCAAACATGTGGACGATCGTCTGCATGGAATGTCCCCGGCATCGATGGTACAGGTAGAACAAGCAATATTGTCCGCACACCATACTGTCCAGGCTTTGCAACGTTTTAGTATTCCAACACCACGTCTCTGTGCCTTGATCCATGAAGTCTGTTAAATCGGAATGGAGGGGTGGTAGGCCGTACGGATCAAAGTATTCGCCCTGCTCTTCTGTAGAGTACACGGCCACCCAGTGTTCACCGGGTCGATCCATCGGGTCTGTATTCAGGACGTCAGCAGCAGGATACACACGGTCTAATGGGAACACGTCTCGGGCGAACACTCCTTGAAAGACCATGCGTGTCCCTGGATCATTCTCCAGCACGGTGCGTATCTGGTCTGCATCCATGTTAGGTGGCAAAGTCACACAGGACGTTACGGCTTTCATCGATTTGAATAATGTTGTCAAACTCAGCGTAGCAAATCACATTGATGGTTTTCGGTAAAGGTGTCCCGAAATGCAGTTCCAAGCGTAAGTTGCCTTTCTTGACGAGACTCAGTTGATGATCGTTGTCTAAGGTGGGAGTCAGATCGAAACAGAACAAGGTGTACCCTCTGCCGAAATCGTCTCGACTGATCATATTTCCCTCGTCTTGGTTGATTTGGCCAGTTGCTGTGAAGAGATTCAGATAGCTCCGGATGTAATTGTCCGTTCCGAAATTAGGTTGTAAAGGCCGTGCCGGTACCTGTTGGCCATCCACATGCAGGGCCACGAAATTGATGTTGAACGCTTTTAGGTTGAACGGATTCCTCGAGAGAGTCCCATTATAACTGACGTTCTCCACACAGGCTAGGGTTAAACGCTTGGGCAAATCCCCCAGGAACAGGTTTTCTTGATTGACAATCATATTGCCTTTAGGAACGGAAAAGACCTTGGTCTGTACTCGTCGAATCGGGTACTGGGCTGGTTTTTTCTCCAAGGCTCTGATGTGCCCCAACTGTACACCTGGGCTCGGTTTCACTTTGCGTACAAACAGACTTGCCTCTTGGATGACAATGTTATACTCGAGGTCCTCATTCGGGGCCATCAAGGCAAACGCAGGCGTTGCGCGCACTAGTCGTATTTTGACAGGTACTCCATTCAAGAGGTATCGGTCCTGCATGAATAGGTCCGCATGCAGACGTCCCATCATATCGACCGAGTGACTCTCTGCTGTGGCATCCACTCTCTCCGTATAGCCGTCATTATCAGGACTCGCTTCCATCTTGCCTGGGGTATCTCGGTAGAACAACGGGGCTGTCAAATACGACTTTTTAGCGTCACAGCCGTAGGATAACAGTGTTTCGATGTAGGCTCGGTACGGGTACGTGTTGGTCGAGGCGCTCACCAGTTTATCACTCAGGGCTATATCCACTTGCTGGAATAGCGAATGAAGCCAGAGATTCACTGGGCCCACGGGTGCATCTGCTTTGAGGACTGACCCATCTTTATTGGTGATTTTAGCTTTCACATATAGGTACGTATGGGCTAAATCCAGGTAGGTCGTATTTGCGTTGGTGATGGTGAATTCAATGGGGCCTGTGGCTGTAATGCAGGAAAGGGGCAGATGTTCCACCCATTGACCCTCTTCGGCACTGGTCTGAGTAGGGGGGGACGGTCCATAAATCAAATTCACTGTTGGTAGAAGGACACGACTCGGCATGGATGAAAGCCATCTTTAAGAAAAGATATCCTTTGTCTTCGATGTGCGCCGTCGCTGGGTCGGTCGTCGACTGGTGCGTGGTCTCGGTGGTGCAGGTCTTTTATTCCCTACGGTGCGTTGTGCTTTGGTGACCAAGACGCCTCCCGCTTCTTTGGCTCAACGTTTCAGTGCTTCTTTGGGTGCCGCACCGCCCAAGACATCACCCGCGACTTGCAGTCCACTGCGCACCGCTTGTTTGCCGATCGCTTTGACCCCACGCGTCACCAAGGGCAGGAACGTATTGACGATGCTCCCGAGTATGTTCCCCAGCCCATGTCCTCGACCTGCAAAGACAGGAAAGCTACCCCCAGCCTGTTTGGTGTAATGATCGACGTAACTGGCTGTATGGCATTGATAAGGCACCTTCATTATGCAAAGTGAACCGCTCGGATTTGACGGAAATGAAGTGTCAGCACCACATTCCCACGCTCGAATGCAATCGGTTGACCGGTGTCGTCTCTTATATCGATGACGATGGAGCTAATATCGGTCTGACTGACCGGTAGACACACGATATGCCTGAAACTGTGGGTGACTTGAGCTCCATACGTGCCTTTCACCGGGCAGACGCGCAGTAGAGGTACGTTGCTGTCGCCGACAATGTGTGCATCGACCACGTCCGAGTAGATGTACAGGCCATACATACCACCACGCATGTCCATCGGGATGTGGCCTCTCTCGCCGGTGGGGCCAGCGTACCCCCGTAGATCGAGACCCAGCATTTGCTGTAGTGTAGGACTGAGTTCGACACTCACGTTGGGGCTGAGCGTGAGATTGGCCTTGTCGTTGTGTGCGTTGTAATCGAAGTCCACATGATATTTGAAGGGGAAAGATTTGATGGGTTTTGAAGTATTCGTGACGTCTCGTAGAGACTTTTAATGCATTAGACTTCTCAGTCCACCCATGAACTCCTTGGGGGAATCGTATTGACCTTCGGGTAGTTTGAGTCGAGTTTCTTGTCCTTCGTAGGTCACCTCGTACCATACTTCATTGGCTCGCACGTTGTACCACGAGTAAGGGTATTGGATATCCACGAGTCCACATTCCCAGCGTCCAGGCAAATGCAACGGTTGCGGTAACTGGGTCACGTACTTGGTCAAGGTGTTGTCAGGAAACACATCAGCCGAGCTGTTACTGGGTAGGGTGAGGTAAAACATGACGACTGAGCTTTCCTGCTGCTGCTGTTGCTTTTAATACTTCTCCCAGCCCTTGGGCGCTAATCGTCGTGATGGCAGCGGTGACTTAGATCTTGGTGGTTGCAGGGGGTGGCGTGGTAAAAGGGGTGAAAAAGTAGGTGCCCGCCGTGGTGGTGATTTGGGGGGTGACTCCGGTTCCCAAGGTTGTGGTGAGAGTCGTCGTGCACGACTGGGTGATTGCATAAAGGCCCAGCGCTGGGGGTTCCCCACCAATTCCTGTGGTACATGCATGTCTTTCAAGCCTTCAGCGAAGACCTCCCATCCTCGAGGATTCGTGTGCGACCTGCGTTGACGCATCAGGTCATTCACTAAATCCGTCATGTGGGTACCGGGGACCACCGGATTCTGTACCAGTAGTTCACCTTTATCATTCCAAGTCATGTTAGGATTCTGTTTCATTCGTTGTAATACCAGGCCAGCTTGTTTCTTGAACGATGCAGGTACACTCTTCAGGACTTCGCCTTCGACCCCTGGTAATGAAGGCTATTGGAGCGGTGCTGAGGTAGGTGGTGTGTCGCGTGGTGGTGCTGGTGGTGCTGGGGTAGAGAGGGTTTTGTATTGGTCCATGAACGTCATGTACCGCTGAAGCGTCTCATTGTACTGTTGTACTTTCTCACTGTCGTTTAACCCCGGTCGTTGTAAGAACTGACGCATCTCTTCATTGAGGGGGTTTATCGTCTTCACCGTAGAAGGTACGGGGTACGGTGATTGAAGGTTTTGAAGGAGCCGAGGTTCGACGAGGACCATTTTTTTCGTGTGGTTCATTGTCGGCCGAAGAGTCCACCCAATACTGGACCCAACACGGAAGCGGCCAACGGTGCTAAGATGGCCCCGAGAAAGCCGCCTTTCTGTAACACCTTTTTCTTTTGTGTTTGAGAGACTCGCTTCTGGACTAAGGTTCGCAGACCTGTCTTATGCTTGGTCAACTTGGTCTTCTGAGCCGGAGTCAGTGGTACGTTGCCTTTTAACAGGTTGTACCCGATCTCGCACAGACAGCGTACAAGGTCAGGGTCTGCACCGCGTACAATGGTTCGAACCAACTCGGGTGGGGCCGTCTTCAATACACGGAGCGTCGGGGCGTGCTTCCGTACTCGCGCAGACATCATGTACAACTAATGCCAGAACCCACAACCCTGCCCTTTTTATCTATCTCAGAGAACAGAGACAAAAATCAACCATGATGTGGTATTCATTCTTTTATTATCCCCATCATCAAAACACACACACCCTAGCTGGGGGAGCCACTGTGGGTGTGTTTACATTATTTTTGCATGTACACGTGGTGAGTCTTTCCGGGAAAGATTCCGGTGCGTAGTCGAAGGTGATCGGGGGTGGCTTGCTTCAGGACGAAGAGCATATACCCATGCTGAGGGGTTGTCGCATCTTTAAAGGCTTCCAACGCAAACGCAGTGCATCCAGGGTACATCTGTCTCGCCAGGTGCAGCAGTTGAGTGGTATCTCTCGGGTTTTTGAAGACCACCATGTAGTGGGCATTTAAGCTGATGTTCCGATGTTCTTTGTTTTTACTGAACAGATTCTGCACAATGTAGATGATGCTGAGCCGTCGATGATGGCTGCCTTTGGTAAAGAGTTGGGTGACCCGACTGTCCGTCTCCGCCATGAGATCATCCAGAACCACCAAGGTGTCGGGTTCCAAATCGGCCAGGTTGGGTAGGCCTTCCACGAACGTGATGTGGGGCATTGCTGCATACGCTGCCTGCCATTCTCCGTCATACCACACGACTCGGGCAATGGGTGGGGTGATCATGCTGTCGGCGTGTTCGAGGAGCTTCCTGACGAAGTGCGTTTTGCCGGAGCCCGTCGGTCCTGCGATGACGCAAGTGAAGGGATGCTGCCAACGGGGGTCCATGGTTGGAGGTGTATCCGCTGTCGTGGTAATCCGCTCTTGTAAATTTGGTACGAGTGAACTGGAGTGGTGGGTACAACGTCGGTCGTCGTTGTCTGTTCACTGCGAGTGATGATGGTGGTGGGTACAACGTTGGTCGGCGTTGTATGTTCACTGTGAGGGATGAAATCCGGTGGGTTTTCAGACGTAGTAGGTGTACTTGGTGTAGGTGTTGACTCTATACTCGTTGTGGCTTGTGGTGGTGACTGGGCTCGATACGGGGTTGATTGGTGCTCTCTGTAGACCGGTTTCACTGATGGCTGGTGTTCTCAATTGGTAGCTACGTCGTAAAACACACCTCCGTACAACACACTCAGCAGGGTTAGCAATATCACCACAAAGCCCACTTGCGCTTTGCGCGTTTTGGGAGACGCTGTGTTCAGAGACGGTTGCACCGTATTCATGGTCGAACGTGGAATGAAGGATGACGGTAGTGGTGTCTGGCTTTATAGTCGTTTCACCTGGTTGGCTGCGACCCAGGAATTGAAGGAACTGGGCCAGCCTTGCCATTTCACGAAATGAAACAGTTTGCCACGTCGACGTTCCGTTTTCAAAATCTGCTCCACCGTGTAGTAGTCTTGCTGTGTTTTTGCGACAGGCTGTAATTCCATCTCGTAAAACGTGCCTAGCAACGGTTCCCCTTGAAGATCTTCCAGTTCATAGACTCGCCGCTGTCGGGGTAGGCGCCGTTTAATCAGGAAGTGCTCATCGCTCCAGTTGGGCAAGTAATTTTTCTCGAACTTGCCCTTGAATTTACTGATCCGTACAGGGTCCCCGACCTTGAACATCGCCTTCGGTGCTCGTTGCGATTGTATGGGGTACAAGACACGCCGGACTTGGGCTTCATTGCGTTGGGTCACGGTAATGGGGGCTCTCTCTATACTCCGGTGATAGGCTCGATTGTAACCACTCACAAGTTTCGGGAGAACATCGATGTACCGCCTTGTATTCTTATAGGTGAAATATTTATACATACGGCCTTTGAATGTCCTGTTGAACCTTTCCACCACGGAAGCCTTGGTCTCATTGTACGTATGGAAGAAAAACACCTTCTGGGCTTTCAGAAACTGTTGGAACGGTCTGTTGAGGAATTCCGTGCCTTCGTCGGTTTGCAAATACAAAGGTTTGCGCCCGGTCTTGAAGATGTCTTTGAACGCCGCTATGAGATTCGCCCCCGTTTTCGTCCGGATGGGTACCACCCACGCATACTTCGATAGGATATCGATGCACGTCAAGATATACCGATTCCCATCGTTGTGTTTGGCAAAGGCGCTCATATCGACCAAATCCGCTTGCCACTGGGCATCTATTCCTCCCACGATGACCCGGTTCCGTAGAAAATGGCGACGGACAGATCGATGTAAGGTATAGGTGTCTTGTTTTCTTAACCAATCTCGGACTTGGGCACGTTGTATCCCCTGGGGTTTGGCCGCTCGATAGAGAGCCGACAATGCACTATACGCAGCCGGACTGGCGGGACTGTAGTATAAGTTATCCAACACCTTCTCCCAGCGCTTCATGGTGACAAAATGATGATGGACCCGGAGAGTATCGCTTATTTATAACAAGTTTCTACCACCGTTGTGTTGGTTGACTGAGTTCAGGCGGATAGTCTATAGCCTCGTCGTCTGGTTCATGACTAGACAGTTGTTCATTGGGTTCAGCCAGCGCGTGCTCAATAGCACGAGCCCACCCCAACTGGTCTGATGACCGCTCGTCCGGTGTAAACAGCTGGTCCACAATAGGCACCACTTTCTCCAAGGCTGTCCACAGGTCAGGGTCTAGGGTGAAGCTTTGCGTAGGATCGTGGTAACGCCCCACACGGGCAAAGAAGGGTCCACGGTGTACGTAGTTGGCGTTCTCGAGGTGGATGAGGTTTCCGTCGAGCTCACCGCTCAACACCCGTTTAAATTTGGTCCAGCCATCACGGTGTAGGGTAACCGTAGTGGCTGTGTACTCCGAACCCCACCCACAGACATCCCGATCTTTCACGGTGGTGACTTTATCTTCATAGACGTGTAACCCCACCTGGTATGTAAGGGGCAGGATGGCTCGTAGGACTGGTGACATGATTGACCCAATGACGAAGGATGAATGACACACACGCAGACTGTCTCTCGTATTTATAGTCAGGTCCCTCGGTGACATGGTTGACCCAATGACGAAGGGTGACCCTCGTATTTATGGTGAGGTCCCACTGTCAATGCCGCAGCGCCAGGGTCAATAGGGCACAGACCATGACTAGGCCAACCAGCCGTCGCTGTTTCCGGCATGAGCGCTCGTGGTGCATAGCCCGGGCATCAAGGATGGCTGTCATAGTCCAGTAGTGGTGAGTGATGGCACACCTCTCCATCGAGTGCACTCTGTCGAGGACCGCTTCTGTGAACCCTTTCAGGATCTGGCGTCGCCCCTCGTTGTCGTCACCATCTGCAAACATGGAGCGAACCACCGCTCGGTAACCCGTGAATGAATTAACCACGGTGGCATGCTGTAAAAGCCGAGACGCATGGGGCTCCGTCATGGCTCTGCAACCGTAGATAGGCCGATGAATGCAGCAATGCCCTGAACATTTCCACTTTTATACGGTTTTTTCTGACATTCGTGTCTTTTCGGTAAAGTCCGTGTCTTTTCGGTAAAGTTCGTATCTTTTCGGTAAATTCCGTGTCTTTTCGGTAAAGTCCGTGTGTTTTCGGTAAAGTCCGTGCCTTTTCGGTAATGTCCGTCTAGGGACTACTTTTTCTCCGCGGAGGCAGACCGCATCACCGCGGAGGAATACACACGCCCGATTCGCGCAGACCGGAAGTGACGTCATACATGACGTCACACTTCAGTACATGTCCTATCATGTTCACACTCCTGCATGTCATAAAAGTAAATTCTACCTTATTTGGAGGGTTCCCGATCGGCGCTCTTTTTCGGGTACCCCGAAAAAAAGACCAAATTTGCTGTTTATATACTACTCATATAGATCATGTGAGAGAACATGCAGACCATTTGAATTGTCTAATATCATGCCATCAACATGTCACTGATGAAGTATCGAGATACATAACATATTCAAAAAATATATACTTGAGGAATAAATGTATTGTGGGGGGGGGGAGGGGGTTGTTTCTCGAATTTGCACTCGTGCAAGGGTAATAGATACCATATTGTGACGTGCAACTGTCAGCTTGTTCAATTCGATGCATACTTTTGTTCTGCTTAGACTAGCTTTAAAATATGCGATCACGACTCGGAAGTATAATTTGATGTACAATGTAATAATATCCAAAATAAACTTACCTTGGATTTTAACATAAAACGCTCATCGCCAGCAGATTCGCCTATCCTAACATTGTAGTTCCGCCGTATCACTACGTGCTTGCGCTGTAAAGATATAGTCCAATCAATTAAGCCAGTACGATATCTTCGATTGATTGAACAAATATTCAGCTATACCTTATGATGAACAATATCCCGTGATGTGTTTTATGAAAGTTTTTGCGCTGCTCATTTGAGTTACTTCCGATATTTTGCAAATTATCAGCCTCAGTTAGGATGAGCGAATAAATATTAGCCCGATTCATCTATTCGATTCATCTATTTCCCCAACAATTGGCGCATTTTGTGAAATGTCATGGCAAAAGCACTGCTACGATGTCCATGTCAATAGGATGATCAAAGAGTACGTATAAGTCCGAATGTATGTAGCAAATTTGAAATTGATATCTCATATAGTTAATTTTGTACTGAATTATCTCTATTTTATCTTATCGCTTATTTCCAAGGCAAAATGGATACATTTTAGTAGATATTTGTATAAACGTTTTTGCGGCCAAATGTGTTTAGGACCACGTGGTATGGAAAAAGTAGCTTAATTTTGCTCCTATGCTTGCAGTCGTAATGGGTCACATTATTTTCATCTCCCTGTCTTGTCTTAATGTTTATTTTGGGAAAATATCTTCCTCAAATTCATTTATGTCATATTTGTTTCAAATCTTTGTTTCATTTTTTTTTTAAGAAATATGCATATTTTGTGTCATTCCATATCTCATATTATCATCCTGTGATAAAATTTGAGTTTTATAAGAATTTGGGGGCATTTTTTGAATTTTAACTTCGTAAAAATTTTCCCAAATTGACCAATTTCCCCCTATCTTTAATACAAAAATGAGTAAACGGAAGGTAGCGGAAAAAGTGTAAATATTAAGGATTGTCGAGGGGAGGGACGGCGAGGGGGGGACAAAACGCTGTCAAAGAAGGTAATGTGCGCTCATTTCCAAAGCCTCGAATATCAGGAGATGGTGATATATTGCGTACCGATAAAAAAACGGTAAGCTATGATTGGCAGCTATTATGACGGTCTGAAGAAATATCGACGTCGGGCGAAAGGTCGTCATCTAGCTCCGTTAATCATTTTCCATTTTCTATATCATGACATTCTACGAGATCAGAGATTCCGAGATATTTCCACGAAAGCAACGAGTCGTGTCTAAGCGTGGTAATCTGTCTAATTGGTCTATGACGAGGATCGTATCTTCAAAGTGTCAGATATACAATTCAAAACAAGTACAAACAGAAATTTCTCACTTCCGTCCATTATCGACTTTTGCAAGAGAGCTTTGGTAGACAGTATTCTCACGGGCTTCACACATGGGAATCGGTTATACAGCTCCAGAATGAATCCGGCATGTATTATTTAAGATCTGACGTCAACTTATCCCCGAAAGACGCCCAACAGGGAGCGGTGAATTGTTTGTATGCCCTGTTGGTGTCGGTATGTGTCTGCCTAAACTATGTCAACCTATGACAGGATTGTTTGATTCCCCTCGTGGACGAACAAACGTGTTTAGGTGAAACGTTTGTATGTCCGTTGAACGAAGAAATTTCTCCATCTGTGCCATTGCTAAATAATCTTACTTCGTTGATGAACAAATTTCCTTTATTATACAGCATATCAGATTTTTTCATCCTAAAGGGTTGAAACTCGGTCACTTGACGTTCTGTAATTCCTGATAACGCACATTCTCGAGCGGTAGCGCACGGTATCTGGAATAGCTCATTCTACTGTTAACAAACATGTATCCCATAGAGCAACTATTAGTCAAACAAAATGTGGACGATTCTGGCCATATGCGCACGTGTGATGGTGTGAACACCAAATGTATACTGACCGTGCCCGGTGATTAATATTTTGCTGCATTTGAGACGAGAAATTGTTTTTCAGCTCAAACGGCTGATGAGCCGAATGTATATAATAGCGCACTTTATTATCTCTCAGAAACCCGCCATGTTGTGCTATATCATGTGCGTTTCACGCCAAGTGTTCATTCTCGCACCTGGTGACAGGGATGACGACAAAGACTGAGTCGTTCAGAATGCTGATTTGCTTCTCAGAAAACTCCAAAATAAAATAATCACAATTTTGTTAAATGGACAATGTTGGGCGACACAACCCAAATCTTATAATACTTAATTTACCACGAATCCTGACTGATCCAGAGGTACGCTACGCCGTACTAAACTATTTTAAGATCACAGAACCCCCTTGTATTTCACATAAGTATACTAAATCTATAGCCACCAAAATATTCAATTCCTCTAATGCTGTTTGACTGGAACGTATACACGTCTGGAGGCTATAGTTGTGATTGGAATCGTCGAACTTTATCTATACTGTATTTATATATTTTATTTATTTGTATACTTTATTTATACTTTATTTATTCATATTCTGACGGGTAACCGTGATATAGTGAATGATGAAGACCTAACACCACTCTTGATGAAGGGACCTAAATATAGAGAGCAATAAGAATAAAACAGAAGGACAACCAGAAGATAGTCCTGAATACAATGGAAAGGTGTGTTAATGAATGGTCAACGCGAGAAAAATATGAACGTATAATAACTCGACGATTGGCTAGAACCAACCAAGAACGAGACAGCTGAAACAATCCGCCGTTCCCAAAGCAAAACAAGTACTGGAAAACCGCAATTCGTAAGTTGTTCTGGCAAATCTCCAGAGTAAATTCGTCGAAGTCCCAGCAGACAAAGCTCCAAATAATATAATAATCAAATTTCCAGGCTCTGATAAAAGAATTGATAAAAACATCAGGTGCGTCTACATACTCTCGAACTGCATTTACTCTGGAAGATTTATATAACAACCACAAAACGTTTCTCAAGGAATGTAGTTGTCTTCCAACCATTCATAACTATGCACCAAAAGTGTCCTGGATTGGACTGGTCGATATTATCACGCTATTCGTAACCGACCAAAGAAAATCATTCTATCTACCATATGTCATCAGCTTGACTCAAAATGGTTTTTTCTGATTAATGACGTCACCATTCTCTGTGAAGAACGACTGTAATACAGATGTCAGATTAATGACGTCACCATTCTCTGTGAAGAACGACCGTAATACAGACGTCAGATTAATGACGTCACCAGTCTGTGAAAAACTACCGTAATACAGACATCAGATTAATGACGTCACCAGTCTGTGAAGAACGACCGTAAAACAGACGTCAGATTACTGACGTCATCAGTCTCTGTGAAGAACGACCGTAATACAGACGTCAGATTAATGACGTCACCAGTCTCTGTGGAGAACGACCGTAATACAGACGTCAGATCCGACATTCAGTAGTACAATCATATAAGTCTGCAATACAATAAGAGTCTGCAACCCTTATCATGACATTTCACAGTGGATAATGTCACTCTATGGGGAAAGCTAGCTTATGTTATGTGGTGATTTTAATGCAAGAACTGCCAATCTAAAAGATTACATTCCATCAGATACGTTGGAACATGTTCCATTACCCGAAAACTATATTTCTGATTCAGTGAACATTCGTCAGAACTCAGGTACTAAGATAAATACTTTTGGCAGACAACTTACTGAAATTTGTATTGCAGCACAACTGCGCATTTTGAATGGTCGTTCTCGTGGGGATCTATTAGGTGCCTTCACTTCATATCAATTTCTAGGTAACAGTGTTGTTGACTATATTATTGTCTCAGAACCAATTATGAGTAACTTTCAATACTTCTCAGTTTGTCCATTGTCACACCTCTCTG
Organism: Hanleya hanleyi; assembly: GCA_036873755.1. Classification (NCBI taxonomy): domain Eukaryota; kingdom Metazoa; phylum Mollusca; class Polyplacophora; order Lepidopleurida; family Hanleyidae; genus Hanleya; species Hanleya hanleyi. Next base: position 114,207 of record JAVTVY010052967.1, on the reverse strand, counting down.
ACCATTGTCAGCTAATAGCCAGAATTGTATCAACCAAACGAAAATGGGTCAGCTCAAGTAATACCTTCGCTTTGTCAGCTTCATACTCATCAGACATATCAAATCTATGGAATGGTTTTCTCATGCGACACTTTTCAGAAAAAAAAACGGTGGGGGTAGAAACGGCTGTATCTAATATACATCACATTTTAGACAAAATTTCCATATCTTCCCTTCAACTCTATCGTGTGCGTGCTTCCCATAAACCAAGAAGAAAACGCCAGTGGTTTGATCAAGACTGCAATGAATATAAAAAAGTCATGACAAAGGCAAAAATCATGGTCAACAAGAATCCTAATTCTCTTCGTGCAGTCAAGAACTTTATTATGCTAAAAAGAAATATAAAATGCTTCTGAATTACAAAGAACGAACTTTCTACAAAAAGCTAATGGTCAAATTGGATGACCTGCAGGAAAATAACCCAACTGAATACTGGCAACTTATTGAGAAACTCAGAATGCCCTCCAATCAAAATCACCTAGATCCAGATGAATGTTTTGAACATTTCAAAACTCTTGGATTTCATCCTTCAGATAGATTATCTCTCCCAGCTGGTGACAACGAGGACTCTGATTATAATCTTAATCTACCCATAACAGCAACAGAAATTTGTAATGCCCTTAAATCCCTAAAAATCAACAAATGTCCAAGTAAAGACTCTCTTCCAAATGAGTTACTAAAAACTATTATACCAACTAAGATAGATCATTTTCTAAAACTATTTAACCTCATTTTGAGCAGTGCTGACTTCTTTGAGATTTGGGCGGTATCGACAGATGTACCACTTCATAAGAAAGGCAGCACGTCGGACCCGAATAATTATAGAGGAATAGCACTTAGTAGTTGTTTAGGCAAGTTATTTACAAGGATACTTAATTCTCGCATTATACAGCACATTGAAAGCAAAACTCTCATTAGCCCACATCAAGGCGGCTTCAGGACAGATCATAGAACCGTTGATAATATTTTCATATTACAGTCTCTTGTAGACTCCTATATCACACAGAATAAACCCCTATTTACAGCTTTCATCGATTTCACGAAAGCTTTCGATATGGTTGACAGAACCATGATTCTTGAGAAAATGGTAAAAGTAGGTATTACTGGTAACCTGTTATATATTATTCATTCTTTGTATCTGAAGTCCACATATCAAGTGCCGACTTCATCTGGACTCTCCCCAAAATATTTTTCATCGCGTGGTGTTCGTCAAGGGTGCAACTTATCACCAACCCTGTGCAATATTTTATTGATGACATAGGAAAGTTCTTTAGCCCAGCTTGTCAGTCACCATCCCTACATGAAGAACCCCTCTCTCATTTACTATTTGCTGATGATCTGGTCATTTTTTCAGAAAAACCCCTGAAAGATTACAGAATAATCTCAATGCAGTTTATCATTTTTCTGCATCAAATAAGTTGCCAGTTAGCATACAGAAGTCAAATATACTGATTTTCAATAAACGCATTCAGAAACGCCTCCATGCGATACAGTTCCTCCTTGGTTCAAAGCAACTCACAATTGTTCGCAGGTACAAATATTTAGGAGCGATTATAAATGACGGGCAGATTTGATGAGGGTGTTGCTGATTTTAAGAGCAAGGAAATGAATGCTGTGCATAGTTTATATCAATCTGTTTTCAAACATGATCCAAGTGTAACTACTTGCATGAGACTATTCAATGCTGTTGTGAAACCGATCTTACTGTATGGTAGTAAAATCTGGGGGGCTGACCTCTCCTGTATTAGCAACTGTGATGAATTACATGTTGAATCAGTGCATATAAAGTTTTGCAAGTATGTTTTAGGTGCAGGTAAATATGCATCTAACTGGGCTGTACGTGCTGAACTGGGTAGCCATCCCCTTATTTATGATATCATCCTGAATCTGATTAATTTTACCTACCGGTTGAAAAATATACCGCAAACTCGTTTATTGTTTCATGCTTTTGAATCCAGTAAGGCACTTGTCTTGGAAAACAAGCCAAACTGGCTCATGAAAGTTCAATCCTTAACATCAGAAATCAATGTCTGGCATCTCATTGAAGTCAATCAGAATAGAAGCCTTGTTATCGAAAATGTCAAAGCAAGCGAAAGTAACAGCCCACTTGATTAGTTTGTTTGTCACCAGCGAAGAAAATAGATCCTCCAGTAAGTTAAAAAGCAACCTCCAAATAAAAAACAAATATGCCAGAACCCTATTTAATTCATATTACTAACAAGAAATATAGGGGGAGCTTCTGTCGCTTAAGACTAAGTAACCATAAGCTGCGTATCGAGACCGATAGACATTGCAAGCCAAAATACCCCATGAACAAAGAATTTGTACTCATTGTTCTACAGGTGCTGTTGAAAATGAAATCCATTTTCTCTTGCATTGCCCACACTATGCCGAATTGCGTCAAAAGCTTTTTACCGATATCAAAAGAAATTTTCCACATTTTGAAACTATGTTATCTGATGAAAAATACCATACAATAATGACAAATAATTTTCCGTCTTTATGCGGAACTGTCTGTGGTTATGTTTATCATTGCATACACTTACGAACTTAAAACATTGTACATATCCAGCTGAATATGTCTGTTATTTTATGTTATATCTTTGCACTGCCTTGTACGGGTGTATGCAATAAAGAATTGGATTGAATTGAATTATAAGCCAGGTTAGTGGCCACAATGATAGTTCTGCTGGCCCCAGGCGGTGAAACCGACTGTTTCTCAACGCTATGAAGCATGTACTTTTCACAGAAAAAATCAGATTTCATAGTTTGCCACATAGATATTTCATCATAAAATTTGAAATGTTTTATTTGGGATTTATTCAACACTATCGGCAAAACTGCGATTCAAAATTCTATTCCATGTTAAATATATACAACAGTGCCCGTGGTTTCACCCATTGAGCCAGCAGAACTGTCATGTTGACATAACCTCAGCTGGAATTTTGACCTGACTTATTATATCCTATGTGAATAGACAGTGTGCTATACATTTGACCCCTTCATTTAAAGTTTTCCCTTTTTACAAAGTACTAAATGAGAATCAAGCCTTATTGGATGTTAAAGAAACGATGTTTATAGAAAAGTATGGTTCCGAATTGAACGGATCACATAGACCTTGAATATATTTGTTATTTTGTTTGTTTAACAACTTTGTGAAATTAGAAAATTTCATGCAATACAAGCACGTATTTATCAAACTGTTGAAGCATGTCACATCCTGAAAATACCCACCTCTGCTTCACAGACCAATTATGTTTGATTTTGATTAATGTTTATTGCATGTATTGTACTTATTCCAATTATCCCTTTTAATCTCTCTTATTGTGACCAACTGTTTCTGTTAATGCCAGCATGTTATCAAGTCACTGCTTGTTTAAGCCAGGCACGTCGGCTAGCGACCGTTGTGCCCTGTATTTGTATATATACCAGTCTGTCATTTGAAAACAGTATTCCTTGAGAAGAACATTACGTTCGAAACTGCAGTCGGAATATAATGATGTAGACAGTTGAGAAGGTTTTTTCGTTCTTTTTCTTATATTACTGCTCCACGCCAGCAAACTTCTTTTTTTACCTACGTGAATATATAGCAGATACGGTAAACAGAGAAGCTAATATCTCTTGACTTTTGCTATGCTGTGCTGGTATGGTCAAGTGTTTACATGGCGACTCGTATCCTTAACACGGTTGTTCTCACCGTTCCCCTCTCGTTAAATGTCCAGAACCATTTGTATCGCATTGCATTGCTCGACATGTGGACGCTTAACATCGCAATAGTCAAAATATCGACATGCTGGCTGCTGAAAGTTTCCAACGTGTTCTTAAAATCGAAGTATGAGAAATAAGATTTACTTATGATTTCTGACTTCAATCAATTTAAATGATAAGTGAACCGCAGACTAAAAGGGGGAGATAATTTCGCTCTCCCCCCTTAATATTTTAAAGAGCTGAAAGTTACCATATTTTATTTTTGGGACAATCTCTACCAGGGAATGTAAAAATAAATTCAAGATGGCCAGATAAAATTTTATTTTTGCAAATTTCTGTATACCCAAGGTCAAAATCCACACACACTTATGCACCCATTTCAGTCCGAGCTGCCCTTTCTCTACCGCTGAAGACTTCATGATCAGTGTCACGTGAGGTCTTCTCTATATATACTCCATGGTCCAGCCAAATTTCCAAGGTCATAGATTCAGGTCAAGAGTGAAAACTCAATCCATCAAAGTCCCATCCTATCCCCCTCACCCTCTCCTCATGAAAGTGATAATTTGTATTATGTAGCCTATATACTACTGTGGTGTGACTGAAAATATGTATTTCAATCATACTTTTCTCTTTAAAATCATTGTTTTGTGCATAAAGTTTTCTTAGTCTACATCATACTCTAGATAACGACTTTACAACGTATATAATATGATCAGCGATAGGGATTTGATATTTTTGGAATATCATGATGTCTTGCTGGCATCATTGAAAACTGTTGACCGCTTCTGTCGCGCAGGAAATTAGCCTAATTCTATATAATAGGATTTCTCTTTTTAATTTGGTGCTAATGTTATTATATGAATTAGGTCTTTTGGATTATGTACGCGGAAATTCTTTAATGGACGACGGCTGAATATTGAATGGCGGACTAGACGCTTGTGTCTTTAATTTAACATATAAACAAGCTCTAAGACCAAGGATAAGAGATTTCAATACTCTTGATCTTTAAACAATGTTTTACTCCATACTCCTACTTGATTATCTTAGATATATTGCGATTTTCAACATTGCCTCATTTAAGGTAGTATTCGTATCTGAGGGATAATTCTCCATTCAGTGCAACTCAGTACGCTTTATCTTGTAGTACGTCATCTTGAAATTGCAGTTCTAACATTGCAAAATTTCGCTTTTTGAGTAGCAATGTACACACGAATATCATTACTCTCTGTTTATTAGAGAAGAACTCTCTCATCGTATATCCTCAGTACAGCTTAATTTATCCACGTCAACATCTATGTACCCCTTCATTATTTTTTCAACTCAAATTTATTTGTCTACAATTCGACGGCCGTCCAGTAAATGGGGACCCGTGAAGATTGACTACCTGCTACTACAGACATCAGAACGACCAGCGCGAAATGGACCGAGATTTACTATCATTCTAAAACCGTGCACCTTTGTGCACCAAATGTGAAGACTGATTATAGCAGTTTCTACAATTGAAGGCTTCTCTATTAATCAAGCTAATCCGTAATGGCGTCTATTAGATCAGAACGAGGCTTGTTGAGGCTTCAGAGATACCGTAAATAGATGCATCGGTCACAATAACATGTTTGTTCAAGATTCGATGGCGAGAAATGTCAAGAGTACTTATTTGTAGCTACTGGCGATTGATTCGTTCTGTTTATTTCTGGTGAAGAACCTTGAAAGCTTTGTTAGACGGATGCCCACTCATTTCGTGGTGATGCATATATTATAGATTAAAGATGCTTACCGACTTGCCGCCCAATCTGTCGAATGAATTGCCAGGCGACCAATTATACGACTCGGAACATCCGTCCGGAATCATCAGATGATGTCTTGGTCGCAACACATGAGCCATTATTATTTTATTTTCTCATAAGAAACCGTTTCGCTTGTAAAACACGTTTTATTATGTAAGCATACTCGCGTGTCAGGATAAGAACATCGGTCATTAATAAAGATCAGTGCTAATGCTGCTATATGGAATATACAGGGTGTTCCAGAAGTCTTGGTCACATTTTGACATTGAATATATTGAAAACTATTGAGGATATACAAATGCATATGGCAACATCATTAGCATTACACAAAACTTAATGACTTTCATTTTCAAATGGTACCAGTTTCATCTTACTACCATTCATGGCTCAGCAGATACGAGGATTTGAAATGTGACCAAGACTTCTGGAACACCCTGTAGAATAGATCCTTGGATTATGGACGCGAAGATTCATTAATGGACGACAGCTGAATAATGACTCTTGTAATTTGAGTGTTTACCTCAATTTTGCTTGGGATAGTTCGTTAAAATTTCGAGTTTTAGGCCACATTTGATCGTGACCTTTTATCTACTGACCTCTATTTTGGCAGGCGACATCCGCGTCACCCCATGGTTATTCTGCTCAAATTTGGCAGGAATCGGTCAATTTGTGGAAAAGTTAATGAACTAAATAAGAACTGTCGAGAGGAGAAAGAGAATGTACATTTCATATGACTTCGCCAGCTGTAATTGATGTAGTCCAATAATACAATGGAAATCGGTGGTGGCCACATCACCTAATATTATGGAGACACATCAACATGGTAGATTCCCCGTATAGGATTAGCGCATATATGTGACGAATAAATAAAGAAAAATAGCCATCAAATTAGATTTTTTGATAGAACTGCGCATAGATATTTTCTAATTCTTCAGATAACGCGAAAATTAGTCAGTCTGATACCGACCCATTATCCCTGGGATGTTTTGAGTTACAATGCAGCCAGCATATGAAACATTGGGGTCATATGACTTCTGTTCAGCTAAAGGGAAGAATTCGCATTTTTCATTGACTGTCTGCTCCGAGCTATATCGTTAGTTTCGTACTCTTTAACGTTCTGATTTATTTCGTATTGTAGATAAAAAAAAAATCAGAAATAACACAGTCAAGTATTAGCTCAATATACACAGTAGTGCGATCGTTCCACCAAAAGTTTTCAATCAGAATATAAATGCGAATGACCGTCCGACTTATCTCTTTATCACAACTCATGATATATCAAGATCACAATTTGCATCAATGTTTCTCTCAAATAACCTAAAATACAATCTTCTTTTACCCGAATAAAAAGATATGGATAGTCTACTTTTGCACAGAAGGCATGCGTAAAACATCACAACCTAAAAAGATGGTTGTGATGATTTGTAACTCAACCACGCTATTATTGTGGTTGTTCATGTGAACATCTTCAATGATACCCCGCACACGGCCCCTAGCACCGGGTTGAACATCTTCTAGAATATTAGATAAAAATATCCAAGAGTAATGCTGTAATAGCTCTATCGAATCCTCGGATGGAACGGTCCAAACATTTCATTGATTTATATCGAGGTGACTTTACTCTAGGAATTGGAAATTCATTTGGATAGAGAATACTTGTCAGTGATAACGATTTTATGTAAAGAACATCATGACTTCTGGCTGGCATGATTGAAAACAGGTGAGCGCTTTACTGTTGCAGAAAACTATGTTTGTGTTCATTGATGCTATCTGTCGTAAGAAAAGCTCTTTCGATTATTGCCACATAAATTATTACTGAATAATTACCGAATTACTGAATTACCGAATTATCAAATAATTACCGAATTACGGAAGAATTACTGAATTACTGAATTACCGAATAATTACCGAATTACTGAATAATTACCGAATACTGAATGTCTGATCTGACGCCCGTAAATAAAAAAGCTGTTTTAGCTGTGAAATTTTCTAATTGAAAGATAATCCACTGGAGTCACTCGAAGTTACCTTATTCGCGTTCGCTATTTGTACTGATTTGGGCTAACTTGGATCTGGCCAGTAAACTTTCTCCTTCTGCTTCAGCATACTTTTAGACGATATACGAAATCAGTATTATTGTAGCGAAACTGATATCTGTAACAACATTTTCCAAATTCTTTTAGTTTCATTTTATATGACGGTAGTACACAATTATTCTGTCCCCAAAAAAAACACTGAAAGCATTATGAAACCAACAACTAGCGGGGCACAAAGACACGAACAAAAATGTCCAGCGATCAGTAACCGAGCAGTGTATATTCTGAGGATATTTGCTAAGATGAATGCTATTTAGGTGCCTTCCCAATAATATTATCTTTCCATACTGAAATATTGCAATGCTTTGATACCCCAATTTGGTATTTAATTCACACCGAATCCTTCTTGGATCTCCAGAAGAAGCGGCTTTGTGCGAAAGAGAAAGTGCATTGATGAACCATACATTTCCTTGGGGTGCACATTTAGATTAGATTAGTCATTTTCCCAGGCCACAATTCATTGAATGTGATTGTCTTTATCGTAATCACATTTTACACTTTAATCTGTTTAATTACAACACATATAAGGGAAGCGGGAAGAGGTGCCGACATACTGACAGAGTCACATGACTTCACAGTATAGTCATCCGGTTAACCTATTCAAAAGCACATACCAAGAATCTAACGATTCGTGATATGTGTTGTATCTCAGGTACGCTTTTATTGTACCTGTTCATATGGCAACTTGGATGATATGACCACACGGCCCTCAGCACAGGCATAAGCGGTATAATGCCGTCTGTTAGCAGTCAATAATCTTGACTTCTTCTGTGAAGCGTCCTAAGATACAATCGTTTCCGTTTTCATGATTTTAAGGAGGTTCCCGACAAATCCAATTTCACGGCTACTGCGCATGTTTCTGCGCATCTACCAAAAATAACGACATTTAAATGAAATTGAATGGAAAAGGAAAATATCAACTTTAGAGAGAAGAGTTGTGAAATGATTTTTGAATTGGATAATGTGTTTTGTAAATTTGTGACAACAAGACCGCAACGAAGTAACGCTGGCATCCTGACTTGGCGGAATCAGGGTTAATATGCTTTATGATTAACAGCCTTTATTACAGAAAACGCCATGGTTGGTCATGAGTAATAACATTGCTAAAATTTAAGAAAAAAACGTCAACGCCCATCGTTGAGAAAAACACAACTGCTGACTAAACACAAACGAGATTTCTGAGTTAACGGAGAACTTTGTCCAATAACAAAACAGAATCCTGTAGTGTTCACTATTGCTCCACAAACACATGGATAAAACCTCCCGTGATACGCCGCTTAAATTCAAACAAAAAGCGTTATCCTTAACGAAGGTTTCTCTAGATTAGCTTCTCAGCTTTTAAGATGCCACTCCAAGAGCTCATCTAATCTCGATGAAATTACCCTGAGTGCTATTTGTTCTGGAAAATGGTCTAAGTTACTCTTCGGGAGCACCCGCCCAAATTCTGTTTATGTCCAACCCCGAAAAGATGGACAAACATGAATTGGTTGTCTGTTACGTGTTCCTTATATCCAGTGTCTATTAAATATTAAAACAAGGGGAGAACAACGCCAGTAAACTTAAACCGTCCTTCGGGCATTGACACCTTCCACGTGATGCGTGTCGTCAGCTGTGGATTGGCGAGTACAACGGAAGTAAGAAGTGCTGTACGGTCTAGTATTATATGCCAGTGCAGGAGACTGGGTGATAAACCCATACGTTTGGTTTTCTTTTTTAGTAGTTTTCATGTCTGGTATAAACATTGGATCGTTTACTGTCAATCCAAAGCTTTTTTTCATTTTAGCCATAAAATAAATAAAAGAAAGTCCCAATGCCTTGGCCCCCACCCCTCCACTTGTAGGTAATCTCTGCATTAGAAGAGGGTTAATTTTATCCTGCCTCTGCTTCAACGAATTATCGAAGGCCAGTGGTAGGTGTTCGGAGTATGGCATGTGTTCGGTTTCGCTGTGAGTTTGATTTCAACACCGGGCCTAATAAGGCGCTGCTCAGAGGGAAAAATTTGAGATTCTGGGCACCAGTTTCGCTAAGCAGAGCAAAAGACAAAAACTATGACGTCTTTTGTAAGGACGATCATTACTCAAACTCTAGATGGCAACACCTATAAAAGATGTTTGTCCGGTTGTAGCACTTCACTAAACCTACTTCTTGCCGAAATATGGAAGTGTATACTTAGGGAATCGGTGATAAACAATTTCGTTAAAATGGCATTAATTATAAACACAGCAAGGAAGCAATCAGAGATTGCTCAATTGTATGCCCCCGCCCAATTCACTCTTTTTGGGGCAGTTTCATACTTCAGGACCTATGTGGTCTGCTTTGGAATGTAGAAAAACAATTTTATAGCCATTTTCCCGGTCCAAATCGGTTATGGACTGAGATCCAGCCTGGACAAATAAAGATATCCCATTCACTTAGGTTTGATGAACAAAGGGCCATAACTCTTGAAAATATAACCGAAAGCAGAGAAACTTCATGCTGCACAACTATGGGGCATTGACCACATATCATGCAAATTCCATACTTGTCCATACAATATTAACCGAGATCCAGCCCGGACAAGTCCCAATTCACAAAGATTTCAAGAACAAAAGGGACATAACTCTTGAAAATATCCGCGAAACGCGGAAAACTTCACGCTGCACAACTACAGGGCATTGACCACATATCCTGCAAATTCCATACTTGTCCATACAATATTAACCGAGATCCAGCCCGGACAAGTCCCAATTCACAAAGACTTGATGAACAAAGGGCCATAACTCTTGAAAATAAAGGCGAAACGCGGAGAAACTTCACGCTGCACAACTACAGGGCACTGACCACATACCCTGCAAATTTCATAATTGTCCATACAATATTAACCAAGATCCAGCACGGACAAGTCTCATTCACAGAGATTTCAGAAAAAGGGCCATAACTCTTGAAAATTATACCGGAACTCGGAAAAAAAACTCTACGCTGCACAACTACGAGGCACTGGCCACATTCCATGCAAGTTTTAATCCTGTCCATCAAATATTAACCGACATATCGCGCGGACAAGAAATTCGGACGGACGGGCGGACGGACGGACGGACGGACAAAGCGATCGCTATATGCCCCCCCCCTCTAATTAGAGGGGGGGGGCATAATTATTCAATAGTAGGTCTTATCGAAAAGATAATGGCTGGTCCCCTTCGAATAGCTATAACTGATAATCGCTAACTGCCGACCAATTTCACGAAGGTTAGTCTGAGACCTGTATACACTGATCGACCAGACAGTTGTCACCATCTTAAAGGACAAATTTATCTTAAACGAAACACCATTTTGTTCCTGCAATTCAGCATTCGTATCTCATACAAAAAATAATATTTACTCCAATTCGCCACATTTAGTCTACATATCGTCTTGAAATTACAGAATTATCAAATATCCCTATCTGGAAAACAATGTATACTGGGCCAGTCTGTGTAATAAGGTATTATACTTTATTAAATCTCTCAGTACGAACTAATTTAGCGACGTCAAACTCTGTATTCCCCTTCAATATCTTCTGACAGAGTACCGTAGCGGCGTTTAACTCAAATTGATATGTCTACAATTCGACAGTCATTCAAGCTGTCTGCAGTTCCTGGAAAGTGGGGAAAATTAAAGCGGGATATATTGCTCTTGACGTCATGTCTAAAGTGTAAATCAGGATATAGATGACCAGTCGCTGCGACTGTGAAAAAATTAGATAGACCAGTCCTAAATTGGCCGAGCACAACACTCGTTCAAAAAGCCATTTACTTCTGCAGATCAGTTGTAAGGAATTGTTATTGCAAAGGCAATAAGTGTTTTTGAAGGCTTCGCCATAAATCAAATTAATCCATCATGGCCAGGCTGAAATAGGCGGATAAAATTTGTAATTTCGGTGGCAATCAATAAATAAGTTGGTTTCGGATATGCTGTCAGTAGATGCACTGGTCACACTAGCATTTTTGTTGGAGATACGTCGGGAACAAAGGTGATGATATAGCACTTTGTATGGACTGGTGATTAATACGTTTTGTTCATTCCCGGTGAAGAGGCTTAGAATCTTTGGAAAGACATTAACCATACTTACCGAGCTATCGCGCAACCCGTCGAAGTACACGTTACATGGAAATTGACTGAGAGTGCGCAGTAAAAGACAGCCATCCATATAGAATGTCTGATCTGGCGTTGATATTACCATCTCTTGGTCCTATCATAGGTCCAAAATGCGAAATTTCTTTCACCACTGATTCTTAAACTTTCTTAAGCTCAGTTTCTTGAGTATCCACTTTGTTGGCATATATTAAATTTTAGCACGCAAGTACTGATAGCGCGTGAAAAAAAATCGACGCACACGTATCATTAATGCTATAACAGGGAGCTTCATTTTCTAATACGGTCTTGACCCCAATGGTTGATACATCATTAAAATATTCGTAACAAAACAAAACGTTTTTCAGGAATGCAGCATCAAATTGCTTCCAGGGTATTTGTGAACACGCCGTGACACAAATACACGATCCCACCGCCCCAGGGTCTTGAAATCTGAGAACCTTGGATAATGGGTTATGGTGGTAACATAGGCACCTTGACGGTCATGCGTTCAACTGATCAGAAATGTTCATTGTTTATATGTTCAATATGCAACTCACGACGTCATCTCGAGAGAGTTAAAACATTTGAAATACCTTCAACATTGCGTAATGGACACCGGCAAGGTCGCTATAATGGATTTGAAGGAAATCCATCAACATACAGGTGCTTCAATTTCTACCTAGCATACTTACGCTGTCCTAGCGCCATCTTCACCAGCCAAGTCAACTACATCGCAAAGCTCTCTACGCTGCCTTGACATTCTTGGCTGGTGGCAGAGGAGTACTGCTCTGCGCCACCTAGCGGAAGTTTTAACGATGAGCGACTTTTTGCCTCCAGGAGTTGTTCCCCTTCAATTTCAAGTCGACCACACTCGTAGGGCGATTCGTTATCGTTCGACCGTGCAGCGCGTCCCAAAAGCTGATTCAACTGATCAGAACACCGAAAGTGGCCGTGAAAATGCTTCTCCTGTTTTTGTTTCGGCAGAATTTCCCCACACATTCGACACAGCTCGTTATTAGTGGGGACCTCCATACAGGTAATCAACTGCTACCCGTACGTAACGCGCATTCTGATTGGATGCAGCAAGCCGTCTCTGCATTCCACTCATCGATGAGGATTCACGTTTCAACTTTACTAGAGAAGTATGCCAAGGCAATGTACAGAGCAACGTGATGTACGTCGACTTGGCTAGAGAAGATGTCCTAGCGCATAACCTGGTGTCTCTTCTGCACACATTTCTGAAATGCTCCCTGTTCATTCCAAAAGCTGCAAAATTTTACTTTTCTTGATACTTACATACTGAAAATTCATGCATTTCCAGAGACTATTCTCTCGTAACCTTCAACAAAACCATTCTTTTTGTTTTTTGTTTTTTTCAACTATTCAAACTTTCTAATCTATTGTGGCCAAAATAAATATGGTTTAAGGTGACATATTTTTGCTACAGGAGAAAATCCCCCAAATAAATGCCTCAAAATTACCAAAGTAGTCCAGGGACCACATTATGATCAATCATATCTCCATTTTTAAACAACTGATTATCGCAATTTTAATGTGACGGATATTTCAGTATGTGAATTTTAACTAAAATCTAACTTGGCAGGTTTTTGGTTTGGGAACATAATCAGTTGTATTATCATCATACATACGGTATATTTCTCATGTTAACGTGACATATCCTTTGAAATGATTACCCCCGTCACCTTCTCCGGGGAAAATCGTTTTTCATTCACACTGACGTTCAAAGAAATATGCGAACATTAATGTTAGGCCATTTTAAATTGTACTCTTTTCGAAGGTCAATGCAGGTAGCTTGTTGACGAAAGTTCAAGAAAATAGCAAATACTTCGGAAATGCAATTACAATCACAATTTCAAAACGATTTGTACATTTTCTGTCAGCTGTTTATTTAAGCTGTTAGAAAAGTGAACTAGCTAGTAAACTAACTCGCAGCAACGATTTATGCGTTTTTGTCAGCTGTTTATTTGAGATATTGGTAAAGTACCCCAATTTCCTAGTAACACGATTTTGGATAGCGCCAGTTTGTGTAGATTAAATTGCAATACTAGAAAACTAACTCACCACCGCGATTTATACATCTTCTCTCAGTTGTTTATTTGAGGAATTGACATTTTGTGATAATTTCTAATATACCCGGCAGATCCGACGTCGGTAATTACTAAAATCATTGTTCATCTACAAATCTTAAAACGGAAGCAAATTTAGGAAAGGGTGGACGGCAGCCACATGAATGATCCTGAGTAACACAAGAAAGCTGTTGTGAACAACTAAATAGTGTTGAGTTGGAGCCTACACCATATGTTCCCATCAGCCTTTATTGGTGTTGGCCATCACCATTATTTGGTGTTGAGCCACTATAATACTTAACACCAAAAAAGGATGTTGAAAATGGTTCAACCCCAGTAGTAGTATAAGCGTAAAAAAGGTCCCATTTTGCCGGGGGAGGTAACTCTTGCATCCGACAGATGACGTTGTAGTGGCGGTTATGGATTGCATCAGCATTGGCTGTGTGCCAAGTTTTGACCACTATAGGTCCGTTAACCTTTGGCCTTGTATCCCTCCGCGGTGATACGGTCATGTCTGGCGGTGATGCGGTCACGGGAGAAAGCTTCCGCGGGGAGAAAGTAGTCCCCAGATTTGAAATATGCTGCATGGTCCGATTGGGTCGTATGAGGTATCAATGTGAAGCATTCGTAAAGGGGCATCCGATGGGCTGGGTGCGGGGTTGAAATAGCGTCATCCTGCGCATGCGCGGTGGACCAAGGGTATGGAAATAGACGTTTTGGGGTCTAGAGGAGCCACTAATGGTCCAATTGGGCCATATGAGGTATCCATGTGAAGCATTCGTAAAGGGGCATCCGACGGGTGGGTGTGGGGTTGGAATATCGGCATTCTGCGCATGCGCAGTAGACCAAGGGTATGGAAATAGACGTTTTGGGATCTAGGGGAGCCACTATTGGTCCGATTGGGTCGAGCGAGGTATCAATGTGAAACCTATGTGAGGAGGCATCCGATGGGCTGGGTGTGGGGTTGAAATATCGGCATTCTGCGCATGCGCAGTAGACCAAGGGTATGGAAATAGACGTTTTTGGGGTGTAGGGGAGCCACTAATGGTCCAATTGGGTCATATGCGGTATCCATGTGAAGCATTCGTAAAGGGGCATCCGACGGGTGGGTGTGGGGTTGGAATATCGGCATTCTGCGCATGCGCAGTAGACCAAGGGTATGGAAATAGACGTTTTGGGATCTAGGGGAGCCACTAATGGTCCGATTGGGTCGTATGAGGTATCAATGTGAAGCCTATGTGAGGGGGCATCCGCCTGGACTAGTGTCTCGGCCGTTGTCAACATTCTGCGCATGCGCAGACAGGGAATTGTGGGAAAAGGGTATGGAAATAGACGTTTTGGGGTCTGGGTGGGCCACTAATGGTCTGATCGAGTCGTATGAGGTATCAATGTGAAGGATACGTGAGGGGGCATTCGCCTGGACCAGTGTGTCGTTCGTGTTCAATATTCTGCGCATGCGCGAACAGGGAATTGTGGGAAAAGGGTATGGAAGTAGACGTTTTGGGATCGAGGGGAGTCCCTCCTGGGCCGATGGGGTCGAGTGAGGTATCAATGTAAAGCCTACGTGAGGGGGCATCCGCCTGGACTAGTATGTCGACCGTTGTCGACATTCTGCGCATGCACAGACAGGGAATTGTGGGAAAAGTGCATTGGAAGGAACGTTTTGGGGTCTAGGTGGGCCACTAATGGTCTGATTGAGTCGAGTGAGGTATCAATGTGATGCATACGTTAGGGCGCATCCCCTGGGTGGATGGATGTTAGGAATATCGTCATTCTGCGCATGCGCAGGCAGGCCGTAGTATGGAAATAGACATTTTGAGGCCGATATGGACCACTATGGGTCCGAATGAGTCTAGGGAAGTGTTATTTTGCAGCTCTCGGGGTGTAGACCACGATTTGAAGGGATGTCCACGTCACCTGTGACGTCACTGGCGACGTTATCAGTGAGAGTAGTAGCGAAAGCGGAGTTTCGGAGGTGCGATGGAGTGCATTTGGAGTAGATAACGGCCTAATGAGTGAGTGAGTGAGTGAGTGAGTGAGTGAAGCGTGCACAACACCGGTGAGGCGTCCCCAACGCCCGTCTTAACGCATGGACGCATTAACGACGGTGAGTGAGTGAGTGAGTGAGTGGGATCCGACTGGACTAATGGTTTCTCCGTTTTCATCATTTTGCGCATGCGCAGTCTGGCCGTAGTATAGAAAGCAGGCATTTTGGGATCTGTGAGTGGGTGAGCGAGGGAGTGAGTGAGTGAATGAGGGAGTGAGTGAGTGAGTGAGTGAGTGAGTGAGTGGTCATATAAGGTCGTTTGTACACCTTTAGCCTCAGTCTGTATCCATCCTTTGACCGGGTACCATGTCGAGTACATGTCCGTTCTGTCAAAAGACACTCTCTCGTCGAGACAATATGCTCAGACATATGCGTCTAACGCATAGACAAGAGACACCACCAAGTCCCGCTATAGGTCCACCAAGTGGCGTAGAACACCCCTATACGATGACGGTGAGCGGCCCCACGGGGTGTGGAAAGACGTCCTGGGTGATGAAGTTCTTAGAGGAAGGTGTGGCAACCCCAGCTCCGACACGTGTTGTTTGGTGTTATAGCCAATGGCAGCCCGCCTACGAAACTACAAGGTTACAGAATGTGAGCTTTGTCCCAGGAATTCCTCACGACATAGACGAACACTATTACTTCGATTCCGAGCAGACCAACGTGGTAGTGCTCGATGATCTGATGAGTGTGGCCAAGGACAATTCGAAAATCGCCGACCTATTCACCAAAGGGTTCCACCATCGCAATCTGTCCGTCATCTATTTGACTCAGAATCTCTTTCCTCAAGGGAAGGCGTCCAGAGATATTGCCTTGAACTGCCAATACTTTGTGTTGTTCTCCAACCCCATCGACAGAGCACAAATCCGTGTGTTTGGTAGTCGAATTTATCCGCAGAACATCGACCATTTCATGCCGGCGTTTCAAGGAGCGACAAGTCGTCCGTACGGCTACCTGTTCGTAGATTTAAAAGCCCATACCCCGGAAGATCGTCGGCTGACGACCCACCTGTTACCCGGTGAGGCATCACCACAGCCCCTACACTATCCACCGAGTCCACATCTGGCAGAGCAGCAGCAGCAACCCGCTCCCGTCCAGCGTGTCCCCTTCATACCATTAGTCCCTAAATACTACCCAACCGTGAAGGACCAACACAAACCCGTACAAGGGAATGAATATAATGTGAACTCGAGGCTATGGACGGATTTGTTCACAGAAAGAATGGACGCCGAGCTGGGGGAGATGTTGGAGGCCACAGGAAACAAGTTTCACCGCAAAGGGTATTCGAAAGAGGAAGCCGCAATGTTAGCCCATAATACTTTGGCACCCAGACTACGACGGGCTTTACGTCAGCAGTATGGTGACCTCTTGACCCATATGAAATTGTTGGACAAGGACCCAGTCCATATGGAAATCGAAAGAACAGCGTCGATGTTGAAAACCTCGGACATGAACTGGAAAGCGGCGTATGTCAACGCAATAGCACAAAAGAAACATTTCTTCGAACGCATCATTAAGACCAAAAGCGTCTCACTATAAATAGACCACACGGCACCAGTCCCCTCATTTCACCATGAGCACTGCAGAGTCCAACTTGTTTGAACCCGACAACGAGGATATTCTAGCCGAAGCCTTACGTCAAGCCAATGTCGATGCTATTATTGATACAGCGCAAGGTGGAGTCACCGTTCAGCACCAACGCATGCCTTCACATCTTACCACGCTGATAGATGACATACAATGGGTGACACGCGTATGTCTTCTGCTGCATAAGAAACAGATAATATCCAATGAGGATACCAACACAACTACCCGTGCCCAGAATCTGCTGACCCTGCATGAGGCATTTCAAACCGTTATGGAGACCCAGCTGCAGACGGGAAATTATCTTCTTCAACCTCCAACATCAACGTCCAGTGATGATGGACATTGCATAACGCGTTGACACAGGTATGGAGACGGGCGTTGAGACGGACGTTATGGCGTTGAGATGGGCGTTAAAGCGTAACAACGGGCGTTGATGGGCGTCACTGCATTTCGATGTATTGGTGTCTAGTAAATTTACAGCTTCTGAGCTAATTCACCAGGGCGTTGAAGCGTTAAGCGTTGACGGGCGTCTATAAAAGCAAGCGTATTGCTAAAACACGCTCAGTCGACGTTCAACCGTCGACATGGCTTATACTTGCTTTGAGTGCGAACGCACGTTCACCAGACATTACGATATGATGCGACACCAGAAGTCTTTCCATCCAGACTCCGAGGAGCCCGTTGAGGCAGATGCTGATACAGAGATTGATGAGAGTGCATCGACTGATACCGAATCCAAGATTGCTGACAGTCTATCTACTGATATGGAGAGCTTGACCTCGGATAGTCAGCCTACATCCCAGGAAAGTGAGGCAGCACCATACCTTCTGGGATCGTATTGTGACAGCAGCTATCAATACTCACGCTGAAGCGATCGAGGACGCGGGACAGGATAACTTAAAACAGGCGTACACCGAAATGCGGCCCCGCATCAGGAAAACAGCCATGGCGATCTATGAACAGTATACCTTACTACCGCTTGAAATGAAAGGCGACCCCACGCACAGGTCCATCATGAAGACCAAGCGTCACTTGGAAGAGGATATGGGTTTACCACCCACCGAGGCCCTGGAAAATGCGATTAGAATGCGCAAACAACTGTTTCAGGACATGCTGCCCGACGTATATCCAGGCCTGTCCGAGGAGGACTAGAACAAAACGATGGAACTTTCTGAAACGGCGACTTCTGATTGGACAGCCGAGCATAAATCTAACGGACAAGAACGAGTATGACAGATGGCGCAAATGGCGGCCTCTGATTGGACAAGAGTCTTCTTGAATTTTAAACCTACCCATCTCTAACTATAAATACGGAAACACGCATGTTAGATGTACATTCTCACAACCTGTACCAGACCCGATCAAATGGAGAAGCCAGCCAAGTCCAAGGCAGACGAGCAATCGTTGAAGATTGTCGAACAGGTGTCGGTTCCCGCTCGACTCCCCAAAAGAGTTACCAAAAGATATCCACCCATAACTATGGAAATGATAGAAGATTTCTTCAGTGTGGGTTAAAGTTCAACCAGGGGAGAGCCCGGGGATCCCCGCTACCATCGCCAGCGATGCCTGACCTGCCTTGAAGGTGTACCCTTGGCCGGGTGTGATCTTTGCACGAGGAGAGAGGAGACTTTCCAGTGGGCGAAGTGAGAGCTTGCCACCAAAGGCCGTTTTTTCCTTGTATGGAAAAATATGGCCGCGATTATCTCGAAAGAGTTACTTGTAACAGATGTACAGACGGCTGAATGAATGAGTAAGAATCATATTAGGTCACACCGAGCAAAGTTGGAACTTTCTGAAACGACGACTTCTGATTGGACAGCCGAGAATACATCTAACGGGCAAGAACGAATATGACAGGACCAAATGGTGGCCTCTGATTGGACAAGAGATTTCTTGAATTGTAAACCTACCCAACGCGGCTTCTCCAGCGTGGGTATGTTATGATGAAGGGGAAAATAAACTATATGGAAAAAACTTGTTGTTGTTGTTGTTCTCTCATCCTTGTTGTTGTAGTTGTTCTCTCATATATCTGTATCATGGCGTCAAGCCGTTATGCTATACGGAGGAACCATTAGTCCAGTCAGATCCCACTCACTCACTCACTCACTCACGCACCGTCGTTAATGCGTCCATGCGTTAAGACGGGCGTTGGGGCATTCGGACCCATAGTGGTCCATATCGGCCTCAAAATGTCTATTTCCATACTACGGCCCGCTTGCGCATGCGCAGAATGACGACATTCCTAACACCCATCCACCCAGGGGATGCCCCCTCACGTAGGCATCACATTGATACCTCACTCGACTCAATCAGACCATTAGTGGCCCACCTAGACCCCAAAACGTTCCTTCCAATGCACTTTTCCCACAATTCCCTGTCTGCGCATGCGCAGAATGCTGACAACGGCCGAGACACTAGTCCAGGCGGATGCCCCCTCACATAGGCTTCACATTGATACCTCATACGACTCCATAGGACCACTAGTGGCCCACAAAGACCCGAAAACGTCTATTTCCATACCCTTGGTCTACTGCGCATGCGCAGAATGCCCATATTTTAACCCCGCACCCAGCCCATCGGATGCCCCCTCACATAGGTTTCACATTGATACCTCACTCGATCCAATCGGACCAATAGTGGCTCCCCTAGATACAAAAACGTCTATTTCCATACCCTTGGTCCACCGCGCATGCGCAGAATGCCGATATTCCAACCCCATACCCACCCGTCGGATGCCCCTTTACGAATGCTTCACATTGATACCTCATATGACCCAATTGGACCATTAGTGGCTCCCCTAGATCCCAAAACGTCTATTTCCATACCCTTGGTCTACTGCGCATGCGCAGAATGCCGATATTCCAAACCCACACCCACCCGTCGGATGCCCCTTTACGAATGCTTCACATGGATACCGCATATGACCCAATTGGACCATTAGTGGCTCCCCTAGACCCCAAAACGTCTATTTCCATACCCTTGGTCCACCGCGCATGCGCAGAATGCCGATATTCCAGCCCCAAATCCGCCCGTCGGATGCCCCTTTAGGTATGCTTCACATGGATACCTCATATGACCCAATTGGACCATTAGTGGCTCCCCTAGACCCCAAAACGTCTATTTCCATACCCTTGGTCCACCGCGCATGCGCAGAATGACGGTATTTCAACCCCGCACCCAGCCCACCGGATGCCCCTTTACGAATGCTTCACATTGATACCTCATACGACCCAATCGGACCATGCAGCGTATTTCAAATCTGGGGACTACTTTTTCCCCGCGGAAGCTTTCTCCCGTGACCGCATCACCGTCAGACATTACCGCATCAACGCGGAGGAATACAAGGTCAAAGGTTAACGGACCTATAGTGGTCAAAACTTGGCACACAGCCAATGCTGATGCAATCCATAACCGCCACTACAACGCCACCTGTCGGATGCAAGAGTTACCTCCCCCGGCAAAATGGGACCTTTTGTACGCTTATACTACTACTAACCCCATCTTTTCTCACCCTTTTTTGTGTTAATTGCTATAGTGGCTCAACACCAAATAGTGGTAATGACTAACACTATTGATGTTTACCAATTCCATCATTTGTCGTCAACTGGCCTCAACACCAGGTGTTTGATATCGGAATCAATACAGGCGTCTAATCTGACATTCAATGTTCAGCCGTCCCTCAACTAAAGCATTTTCCTTTTCATAATCCAAAGACCTAATTCATATAACAGAATTAGCACCAATTTTTAAAAAAAGATAGTTTGCTACAGGAGAGCAGCGGTCAACAGTTTTCAATGACGCAGGTAAGACATCATGGTGTCCCAAAATATTAAATCCGGGAAGCTGACCAGTATACCTAATTTATACGATTTTCGTGGTAAAGTCGTTATCAATAGAAAGATGTATCTCAGCCATGATTTGATTGTGTCTGTTCATATGAACACCACGAGGATCTTGAAGTACATGGGTTCATACGGTCCCTAGTTCCCCAGGTTAAGCGGAATTAGACACAAGTTACCAAACGTAACGCTACAGATCTGAAAGCTACGCTCATATTTTGCTATATCAGCATGCGATGTTTCGCCAAATTTGAGTGGTGGCGCTTGGTGATATAGCGCTGTTTTACAAGTTTCTGTCATCATGTTTTGTGACGTTGATTGGAATCGTCGCATTTTGCACAGGCTATAGCAGGAGAGAGAATTTGGCTTAATGTCACACTCAAGTTTGTTTCACTCATATGGTGACAGTCAGTTTGGTTGGCGGAGGAAGCCGGAGTACCCGGAGAGAACCACCGCCCTGCGGCAAGTAACTGACAAACTTTCACACATGGACCAGCTGGGCTCGAACCCGTGCCGATTCAGTGGTGTGAGGCTAGCGGTCACCAGCGAAGCGCCTTAGACCACTCGGCTTCAGGCTATAGCAAGTGCTACTAGGCGAGGTATGTACACGCCATATGCAGGTCCCAGTTTATCAAGAGTTGATCAGCTCTCAACGCCAAAAAAGGTTTTGGGCCATTGCTGAAATTGCTTTGCTTTACCTGGTGGTTGTCTAGTGTGGAAATATTTGCTGTGGTGAATGGCAAAGGTTTCCATATTGAAACATCCCTATGCTTCAAACCGCTCTAATGAGTTGCTGCTGCTATGTTGTTCATTCTGAACTTTCCTTGAATCACCAGAGAAAGTGAGGCCCATGGGGTATGTGTTTTCATCAAAACGTAGATTTCCCAGAGGCACGGAAAACATTAGATTACGTGATTTCTCTCAGATCAATCTATCAAATGTCGTTACTGAAACCATGTTTGTTAATCTGCTTGATGTTGTACGTTTAGTTGATATTATTGGCCGATTCTGGCGAGTATCTATTTGATACACGAGACATCCCGTTTTAAGTGAAAACATCAAATTACTCAAATGTACGCGTGTGGTCTTTCATTCAATATTCAACCGTCGTCCATTAGTGAATTCTCATGTTCATAATCTGAAGACTTAATTAGTATAACAGCATTGGCATCAAATAAAAACAGTTTGGAATACATAAACATGGACAAGTTGATTAAAATCGTCACATTTCACACGGGATCTAGTAAATGATACGAGGCTAGATATGTATACGCCATATATAGGTACCCCGGGAATATACTTTCCAGGCTGGGATAGTTTACGATGTCGAAATTAAAAACCTTTCACTCGTCGTAAAGTCGACGAAGGAGAAGGCTCGCTTCATATTCATAGAGACATAGGTCTAAATATGACGTGCTATTAGGGCACGCTGTTTACTTCAAATCAGGTGAAGGTGGATAAATATCCTTCACTGTTATTATTTTAAGGATTATGAACATCTAGTAGATCGCCTATATAGTGTTTGGTAAGTGGTAAGGCTTTGAAATTGTCGGTTTCTACATACATTTCATACATAATACCATTATGTACATCGTTATTTAGAATGTCGAACCGCCTCGAAGTTTGGGGAGTGCTTTCGAAAGCCCAAATACGACATATCATGTAAGATGTTGCGCCGCTATAATTGAAACGGGTAGATATGAATGATTGTCGGAAGAGTCTCGTATTTGTTGTTCCCCGCCGCAACACGGCCGGGGACTTTAAAATGGTTCCTGCTTCTTTGTGTCCGTGGATGTCCGTGTATGTCCGTGGATGTCTGTTTGAATTTTCCGCAAGCGATAATTTCCAAACGCTTTGTTGGATTCTTCCGAAATTCGGCATACGCATTCCGTGCGACAAGACGCCAGTTGGTATTGCATTTCAGCAACAGCTGCATTGAGGTGGCGACACTGGGTCAAAATGGGTCTTCCTTCTTTGTGTCCGTGGATGACCGTGGATGTCAATTTAAATTTTTCGCAAGCGATAACGTCCAAACGCTTTGTCGTATTCTCCCGAAATTCGGCATACGCATTCCTTGCGACAAGACACCAGCTGCTATTGCATTTCAGCAACATCTGCCTTAAGGTGTCGCCACTAGGTCTCGCTTCTTCATGTCCGTTACTGTCCGTGGATGTCGGTTCAAATTCGTTGCAACCGATAACTTCCCGAAATTCGACATATGCATTCCTTGCGACAAGACGCCGGTTGCTGCTGCATTTCAGCAACATCTGCCTGAAGGTGGCGCCACTGAATTTCGCTTCTTCATGTCCGTTCCAGTTCATGGATGTCAAGATAACTTCCAAATGCTTTGTCGGATTTCTCTGAAATTTGGCATATACATTCTTTGTAAACAGACGTGGGTTGGTATTGCATTTCAGCAAGATCCACCTGAAGGTGGCGTCACTGGATCTTGTTCAAATCTTCTGTGCATGTCCGTGGTTGTCCATTCAAATTCTTCACAAGCGGTAACTTCCAAATGCTTTGTCGAATTTCTTCGATATTTCGCATATACATTCCTTGTGACAAGATGTTGATTGGTATTGCGTTTCAGAAAGTTCTGCCTGTAGGTGGCGCCACTACAGTTCTTTTCGTTCTTTTATGCTGCAAATGATAACTTTGAAACGCTTTGAAATGCCGCTTGGAATTGAGTCTCGCCCACTTGCGCATACAGGTGTTGCCACCTGATGGCAACTTCTAAATTTGGTTTCCGAGCAATAACTTGAGAACTGTTCATCGAATTCTTCCCAAATTAGGCATGCATACTTTGTACCCTGCCAAGAGATATTGCTTAGGATTGCGTTTCATCCACTTCTGCTTACAGGTGACGCCACCTGGTGACAAAATCTGAAATTTGTTTTCGGCCAATAACTTGAGAACTGCATGCTCATCGGATTCTTCTCAAATTTAGCATGCATGTACCATGCCAGGAGATGTTGCATGGGATTGCCTTTCACTCACTTGCACTTAAAGATGACGCCAACTTGTGGTAAAATCCCAAATTTGTTTCCGGGTACTACCATGACATAAGATGTCGCTTGAGATTGCGTTTCGCCCACTTGTACCTACAGGTGGCGCCTACAGGTGGCACCACCAGATGTTAAAATCAAAATTTGTTTTCCGCAATTAACTTGAGAACTGCTCGTACGAATCTCCTCAAATTTAGCATGCATGTACCATACCAGGAGATGTTGCGTTTGATTGCCTTTCGCTCACTTGTACTTACAGGTGGCGCTACCTGGTGGCAAAATACCAAAGTTGTTTCCGGGTAATAACTTGAGAACTGCTCGTCAGATTCTTTTTAAATTTGGTATGAATATACCATGACATAAAATGTCACTTGGGATTGCGTTCCTCCCACAGGTGGCACCACCTCGTGTCAAAATCTAAATTTGATTTCGCTCATCAGATTCTTCTCCAGTTTGATATGCAGATACCATGCCATGAGATGTCCCTTGAGATTGTATTTCGCCTGCTTCTGCCTACAGGTGGCGACACCTGGTGGAAAAATCCAAAATTTGTTTCCGGGCAATAATTTGACAACTGCTCATCGGATTCTTCTCAAATTTGATTTTCATATGGCATAAGATGTCGCTTGGGATTGTGTTTCGCACACTTGTGCCTACAGGTGGCGACACCTGATGGCAAAATCTACATTCGGTTTCCGGGCAATAACTTGAAGACCCCTCTTCAGATTCTTCGCAAAGTTCGTATGCTGATACCATGCAATGAGATGGTGCTTGGGATTGCGTTTCACCCACTTGCACCTACAGGTGGCGACACCTGGTGCCAAATTTAAAATTTGGTTTTCGGGCAATAGGTTGAGGACGCCTTCAGATTCTCGTCAAATTTGATTTGCAGATAATATGCCTTGAGATGTCGCTTGGGGTTGCATCTCGGTTACATAATTCCCATGTTTCACTGCATGGAAACTATATTACAGCAGCAGTCAACATTCATTCATACAAATTTGTATATTTAACAAGCTGGTTATTCGAATTACAGTGTTTTAATGAGTTCATATTAATATCTGAAATTACCATACCTCAACTCCAATATCCACATTATTGTGCCTTCACAAAATGCCTTAATGTTAGTGTAATTAAGAAATCAGCACTTTGTGAGGATGAGAGCGCGAACTAAATTGTAAATATTGCATTCAGCAATATATCAGCTATATTAACTATTCTGTGAGGGCCTTAGATTACCATGGCCAAAATGGATGTGCATATAGAACAGATGAATAAGAATATCATCAAAATGTCACTGATGAAGTATCGAGATACATAACATATCAAAAATATATACTTGGGGAATTATATGTGTTGTGGGGGTTGCCCGAGTTTGCACTCGTGCAAGGGTTAATAGATACCATATTGTGACGTACAACTGTCAGTTTGTTCAATTCGATGCCAATTTTTTTTCTGCTTAGACTAGCTTTATTATAAAATATGCGATCGCGACACGGAAGTATAATTTGATGTACACTGTAATAATATCCAAAATAAACTTACCTTGGATTTTAATATAAAACGCCCATCGCCAGCAGATTCGGTTCCCGCTGCTTGTCCATTTCCTCTCGAACATTGTAGTTCCGCCGTATCACTACGTGCTTGCGCTGTAAAGCTATAGTCCAATCAATTAAGCCAGTAAGATATCTTCGATTGATTGAACAAATATTCAGCTATACCTTATGATGAACAATATCCCGTGATGTGTTTTATGAAAGTGTTTGCGCTGCTCATTTGAGTTACTTCCGATATTTTGCAAATTATTAGCCTCAGTTAGGATGGGCGTATAAATATAAGCCCGATTCATCTATTCGATTCATCTATTTCCCCCCAACAATTGGCGCGTTTTGTGAACTGTCAGGCAAAACCACTCCTATGATGTCCATGTCAATAGAATGATCAAAGAGTACGTATATGTCCGAATGTATGTAACAAATTTGAAATTGATATCTCATATAGTTAATTTTGTACGGAATTATCTCTATTA
This sequence comes from Hanleya hanleyi, assembly GCA_036873755.1. NCBI lineage: Eukaryota > Metazoa > Mollusca > Polyplacophora > Lepidopleurida > Hanleyidae > Hanleya > Hanleya hanleyi. The sequence goes on along the minus strand of JAVTVY010052967.1, from coordinate 87,894 downwards.
TCTCTATTTTCTCTTATCTCTTATTTCCAAGGCAGCTACTTGTATAAACGTATTGGCGGCCAAATGTGTTTAGGACCACATGGTATGGGAAAAGTAACTTTTGCTCCTATGCTCGCAGTCGTAATGGGTCACACTATTTTTCTTTCCCCGTCCTGTCTTAATAGATTTCTCAAACTCATTTGATGTCATATTTAAGTCGTCGTTTAAATTTTTTTTAACAAATAAGCATATTTTGTGTCATTCTATGTTTCATGTTATCATCATGCGGTAACATTTGAGTTTTATAAGAATTCGGGGGGATTTTTTTTAATTTTGACTCCGCAAAAATATCCCAAAATTGGCCAATTTCCCCCTATCCTTAATACAAAATTGAGCAACAGAAGGTTGCGGGGAAAAAGTGTAAATATTAAGGATAATCGAGGGGAAATAAAACGCTGTCACAGAAGGTACCGTACGCTTATATCTAAAGCTTCTAACATCAACAGATGGGGATATAATGCGTACCGTTAAAACAACGATAAGCTATAATTGGCAGCTATTATGACAGTCTGAGGAAATATCGACGTCGGGCGAAAGGTCGTCATCTAGCTTCGTTAATCATTTTCTATTTTCTATATCATGACATTCTATGAGATCAGAGATTCTCAGATATTTCCTCGAAAGCAACGAGTCGCGTCTAAGCGTGGTAATCTGTCTAATTGGTCTATGAAAGGGATCGTATCTTCAAAGTGTCAGATATACAATTTAAATCAAGTACAAACAGAAATTTCTCACTTCCGTCCATTATCGACTTTTGCAAGAGAGCTTTGGCAGACAGTATTCTCACGGGCTTCACACATGGGAATTGGTTATTTCACTCCAGAATGAACCCGGCATGTATTATTTAAGATCTGACGTCAACTTATCCCCAAAAGACGCCCAACAGGGAGCGGTGAATTGTTTGTATGCTCTGTTGGTGTCGGTATGTGTCTGCCTAAACTATGTCAACCTATGACAGGACTGTTTCATTCTCCTCGTGGACGAACAAACGTGTTTAGGTGAAACGTTTGTATGTCCGTTGAACGAAGAAAAGTTCTCCATCTGTGCCATTGCTAAATAATCTTACTTCGTTGGTGAACAAATTTCCTTTATTATACAGCATATCAGATTTTTTTCCATCCTAAGTGGTTAGAACTCGGTCACTTGACGTTCTGTAATTCCTGATAACGCACATTCTCGAGACGGTAGCGCACGGTCTCTGGAATAGCTCATTCTTCTGTTAACAAACATGCATCCCGTGAAGCAACTATTAGTCAAACAAAATGTGGACGATTGCAGCCATATGCGCACGTGTGATGGTGTGAACACCAAATGTATACTAACCGTGCCCGGTGATTAATATTTTGCTGCATTTGAGACGAGAAATTGTTTTTCAGCTCAAACGGCCGACGAGCCGAATGTATCTAATAGCGCACTTTATTATCTCTCAGAAACTCGCCATATTGTGCTATATCATGTGCATTTCACGCCAAGTGTTCATTCTCTCACCTGGTGACAGGAATGACGACATAGAATGAGTCGTTCGGAATGCTGATTTGCTTCTCAGAAAGCTCAAAATAAAATAACCATAATTTTGTTAATTGGATAGTGTTGGGCGACACAATCCAAATCTTATAATAGTAATTTACCACGAAATCCCCTTGTTTTTCACATAAGTATACTAAATCTATAGCCACCAAAATATTCAATTCCTCTAATGCCGTCAAGGAGTTTGACTGGAACGTATACACGTCTGGAGGATATAGTTGTGATTGGAATCGTTGAACTTTATCTATACTGTATTTATATATTTTATTTATTTGTACACTTTATTTGTGGTTTATTTATTCATATTCTGACGGGTAATCTTGATATAGTGAGTGATGAAGAACTAAAATCACTCCTGATGAAGGGACCTAAATATAGAGAGCAGTAAGAGTAAAACAGAAGGACAACCTGAAGATAGTCTTGACTGCACTGGAAAGGTATGTTATTGAGTGGTCAACGCGAGAAAAATATGAACCTATAATACTCGATGATTGGCTAGAACTAACCAAGAACGAGACTGCCGAAACAATCCGCCATGTTGACAGCAGCACCCTTCCCAAAGCAAAACAAGTACTGGAAAACCGCAATTCGTAAGTTGTTCTGACAAATCTCCAGGGTAAATTCGTCATAGTCCCAGCAGACAAAGCTCTAAATGATATAATATTCAAATGTAAATATCTCTATTTCCAGGCTCTGATAAAAGAATTGGTAAAAGCACACCATCATCAGAGGAGTCTACTTACTCCCAAACTGCATTCACTCTGGAAGATTTATATAACAACCACAAACCGTTTCTCAAGGAAAGAGGTAGCTGTCTTCCAATCATTCATAACTATGTACCAAAAGTATTCTGGACTGGACGATATTATCCCGTTATTCGTAACCGATCAAAGAAAACCATTCTATCTACCGTATGTTATCAGCTTGATTCAAAATGAGTTTTTCGGTTGACTGACATCACCATTCTCTGTGAAGAACGACCGTAATACAGACGGCAGATTAATGACGTCACCAGTCTCTGTGAATAACGACCGTAATACATACGTCAGATTAATGACGTCACCAGTCTCTGTGAAGAACGACCGGAATACATGCGTCAGATTAATGACGTCACCAGTCTCTGTGAAGAACGACCGTAATACATACGTCAAATTAATGACGTCACCAGTCTCAATGAAGAACAACCGTAATACATACGTCAGATTAATGACGTCACCAGTCTCTGTGAAGAACGACCGTAATATATACGTCAGATTAATGACGTCACCAGTCTCTGTGAAGAACGACCTTAATACAGACGTCAGATCCGACATTCAGTAGTACTATCATATAAGCCAGGTTGGTGACCACCATGGGAGTTCTGCTGGCTCCAGGGGGTGAAACCGACTGTTTCTCAACGCAATGAAGCATGTACTATTCACAGGAGAAATCAGATTTCATATTTTGCCACATAGATACTTCATCATTAAATTTTAAGTGTTTTATTAGGGATTTATTCAACGCTGTCGGCAAAACTGCGATTCAAACTTTTATTCCATTTTAAATATATACAACAGTGCCTGTTGTTTCACCCATTGAGCCAGCAGAGCTGTCATGGTGACATAACCTCAGCTGGAATTCCGACCTGGCTTATTATATCCTATGTGACTGTATAGCAGATACGGCGAACAGAGAAGCTAATATCTGCTGACTTTTGCTATGCAGTGCTGGTATAGTCAAGTGTTTACATGGCGTCTCGTATCCTTAACGGGTTTGTTCTCACCGTTCCCCTCTCTTTAAATGTCCAGAACCATTTGTATCGCATTGCATTGCTCGACATGTGGACGCTTAACAATATACGCTTCACAATAGTCAAAATATCGACATGCTGGCTGCTGAAAGTTTCCAACGTGTTTTTAAAATCGAAGTATGAGAAATAAGATTTACATTTAAATGATAAGTGTACCGCATGCTAACAGGGGGAGATGATTTCGCTCTCCCCTTAATATTTTAACCAGCTTAAAGTTACCATATTTTATTTTGAGACAAGCTCTACCAGAGAATGTACAATGAATTCAAGATGGCCAGACAATTTTTTTAATTTTTGCAAATTTCTGTATACGCAAGGTCAAAATCCACATACATTTATGCACCCATTTCAATCCGAGCTGACCTTTCTCTACCGCTGATGACCTCAGTGAGTTCTTATCTGTATATAATCCATGGTCCAACCAAAGTTCCAAGGTCATAGATCCAGGTCAAAAGTGAAAATTCAAGCCATCAAACTTTCATTCTATCCCCCTCACCCTCTCATCATGAAAGTGATAATTTGTATTATGTATATGCCACTGCGGCGTGACTGAAAAGATGTATTCAATCATACGTTTATCTTTAAAATCATTGTTTTTGTGCATAAAGTTTTCTTAGTCTACATCATACTCTAGATAACGACTTTACAACGTATATCATACGATCAGCAATACGGATTTGATATTTTGGAACATAGTAATGTCTTGTTGGCATCATTGAAAACTGTTGACCGCTTCTGTCGCGCAGGAAATTAGCCTAGTTCTTTGTATACTAGGATTTATCTTTTTAATTTGATGCTAATGTTATTATATGAATTAGGTCTTTTGGATGCGGAAATTCTTTAATGGACGACGGCTGAATATTGAATGACGGACTAGACGCTTGTATCTTTAATTTAACATATAAACAAGCTCTAAGACCAAGGATAAGAAATTTCAATACTCTTGATCTTTGAACAATGTTTTACTCCATACTCCTACTTGATAATCTTAGATATATTGCGATTTTCAACATTGCCTATTTTAAGATAGTATTCGTATCTGAGGGATAATTCTCCATTCAGTGCAATTCGGTACACTGAAAAAAATCCTTAAAATTTAAGGAATATTCCCCGACTATTACATCAGTGGAATATTCCTTAAAATTCAATAAGGAATATTCCGTAGCATGTTAAGGAAATTCCTTAACATGGCAAGGAATATTCCTTAGTTATGTTGAGGAATATTCCGCTGGTGTAACAGTCGGGGAATATTCCTTGAGTTTTTAAAGAATATTTTTCTGTGTACGCTTTATCTTGTAGTACGTCATCTTGAAATCACAGTTCTAACATTGCAAAATTTCGCTGTTTGGGTAGCGATGTACACACGTATATCATGACTGTCTGTTTATTAGGGAAGAACTGTCTCATTGTATGCCCTCAGTACAGAATAATTTATCCACGCCAACCACTTTGTACCCCTTCATTATTTTCTCAACACATCAGATCGATCAGCGCGAAATGGACCGAGATTTACTATCATTCTGAAAACCGTCCACCTTTGTGCACCGAATGTGAAGACTGATTATAGCAATGAGTACAATTGAAGGCTTCTCTATTAATCAAGCTAATCCGTAATGGCGTCGAGATCAGAACGAGGCTTGTTGAGGTTTCAGAGATACCGTAAATAGATACACCGGTCACAATAACATGTTTGTTTGAGATTCGATGGCAAGAAATGTCAATAGTACTTATTTGTAGCTACTGGCGATGGATTTGTTCTATTTATTTCTGGTGAAGAACCTTGAAAGCTTTGTTAGACGGATGCCCACTCAAATAGATTAAAGATGCTTACCGACTTGTCGCCCAATCTGTCGAATGAGTTGCCAGACGACCAATTATACGACTCGGATTATCCGTCTCGAATCATCATATGATGTCTTGGACGCAACACTTGACCCATAATTGCATTATTTTGTCAAAAGAAACCTTTTCGTTTGTGATACACGTTTTATTATGCAACCATTCTCATGTGACAGAGAAGAACGTCAGCCATTAATGAAAAGGTAAGTGATTAATGTACAGGTAATAGAATCAATAAAAAGATGGACGATTAATAAAAATGTCGCGGCCATTAATAAAAATGTCGGACAATAGCAGGTCGGGGATTAGTGACATAGAATTGATATGGATTAAAGAATACTTCTTAGTGTTAATGATTTTATGACTATCATTGGAAAGTTTTGTCCGCTCTGTCTTGCAAGAAACCATTTTTACTTTTCATTGTACGGGACTTGGCGCAAATTATATACCGTAGAAGGTCTCTTATACCGTAATTATATAACGTAAATGGTCTCTTATACCGTAAAACGTCTCTTCACAATTGACCTGAACATTCTTCTGTGGACGACACAATGAGGAAGCAAAATATCATTGTGGACGACGACAGACAACTATTAAGGATATCCGCTGCTGGTAAATCAAAGTAATTAACTTTTCGAATAATGTGTGTTGTTGCATTCACAATTGTGTAATATGAGGAAAAACAAAGAAAAAAATATAGGTTGGTGTGCATTTTTTAACTGTACGCAACATTAAGTGGACTGGCCCATGCTCCATTTGATAAACCAGAAAACATAGGGAATAGCCCTAGTTTTGAAGCATATTCATGAAAAATTCATATAATTAGTATTTAACTTTTTCTTATATTCTAACTGTTTGTAGATAATCACAATGTCCATCGAAATTTATCAAATTGGATGGATGTTGCTGTGCAAATTCTCGGCTAGAAGGCTTTTAAAGGAAATCCCCATCTCTTAACCTAGAAAAGGGAGATAACCCAACAGGAAAAACAGGCAAAATGGTCGCCAAAGTCAAAAATCACCAGCGGATATCCTTAATGTCTGACACACCGTTGTCCCGAATAAACATTCCTTGAAACTTTTTTGTGAATTAGTTCTGTTATACACTTGAGAACAGAAGCCTAATTGGCACTATGGACTACGTCATTAAACGAAATTTCGGGTTTCAGAGAGTTGCTAATGGTCAGTGACCTTGACCGTTGATATTTTGAACTCAGTCTTGGAACCCAACATATCGTTTCCCACTAATGCAGGGATCCAATCACCAAAAAAATGTGCTTATCAGTGTTTCGCTGGTTGCATTATCTTCAGTGGTCTTGACCTTGTGGAGCCGTGTGGATACTTCATAGTCACATGAACAGCTGAAATGAAAGCGCGGCTGGGATACTAAGGCTACGTCCGAGAATCCACCGTATTCTCGGGTCTGAATGTTAGGTGCCGAGGGATGCTTTCTTGTAGAGTCACATGGTTGCTTTTTAGTCGCCAGACGTCGTCAATTTTTCCCACCTCTTGCATATCGCTTCAATTTTCGACCTTTATAATAATAATAACTTTATTTATAGAGGGTAAAAGTCACAAATGGATGCCTGGTAAGCACAGCTTATATCACCCATGGTCTTCTTATGTTAGTAAGAAATAGTCAAAGCACAAAAAAGTAAAATGGATTCGTTATTATCTTTATAGGTGTTAAATGAGTCAAAGAATTCATTATGTTTTAACGAAATTTCAAAACAGTTACGTTTAAAACTCAACAGGGGCTACTGTCTAATTCCCTCGTCGACAATGTTAAAAAGTGTAGCACCTAAACTATATATCTAAAAGAAATTTGGAACAACTGGAGTTTGACTCTCGATACTTTTGTAAACTTGATCTACTTTGACGACTAGAAATTGTGCTCCTGTAGGTGAACATGTAAACGTCAGGATGCTCCACCACCTTCGACATCGATAGGTTTCTTGTTTGCCATAAGCGTGATGTCTTCCTGAAGTTTGATCACAATTCACATCTTTGAACTGGAGTAATAAAAAAAAAGATAATATTTCTTGTGGGTGATGGAGCACCGTGACGTTGACAATTTCGTTGTATGTTTTTGTTGTATTCACTCACTCAAACAATATTTCGAATTTCAGTGATTTCTGATATTAGGCCACATTTGTCCATGACCTTTGATCTACTGACCTCTATTTCGGTATGACCGCGTGACCCCATGGTTATTCCGCTCAAATTTGGCAGGAATCGACCAATTTATGGAAAAGTTAATGAACTAAATAACGACAGTCGAGAGAACAAGGGAAATGTACATTTCATATGACTTCGCCAGTTGTAGTTCATGTAGTCCAATAATACAATGGAAATCGGTGGTCGGCACATCACCTGATATTATGGATACTCATCAATATGGTAGATTTCCCGTCTAGGATTAGCGCATATATGTGACGAATAAATGGAGAAAAATAGCCATCAAAATAGATTTTTTGATAGAACTGCGCATAGATATTTTCTAATTCTTCAGATAACGCGAAAATAATCTGTCTCATTCCGATCCATGTTTTGAGTTACAATCCAGTCAGCATATCAAACAGTGGGGTCATATGTTCAGTTAAAGGGAAGAATTCGCAGTTTTCATTGACTGTCTGCTCCGAGCTATATCGTTATAGTTTTGTACTCTTTAAAGTTCTGATTTATTTCGTATTGTAGATAAAAAAAATCAGAAATAATATAGTCAAGTATTAGCTCAATATACACATTAGTGCGATCGTTCCGCCAAAAGTTTTCACCCAGAATATAAATGCGAGTGTGTGGCTCTATCATCGTGGAGTCAGCGACAGAGTGATCAGCGCAGAACAAGGAAACTTATATAATGACCGTCCGACTTATCTCTTTATCACAACTCATGATATATCAAGATCACGGTTTACATCAATGTTTCTCTCAAATAACCTAAAATACAGTCTCCTTTTACCCGACTAAAAATATATAGATAGTCTACTTTTGCATAGGAGGCATGCGTAAAACATCACCACAACCTAGAAAGATGGTGGTGATGATTTGTAACTCAACCACGCTTGTATTGTGGGTTTTCATGTGGACATCTTGAATGATATCCCCCACACGGCCCCTAGCACCGGCTTGAGCATCTTGTAGAATATTAGATGAAAATATCCAAGGCTAATGATGTAATAGCTCTATCGAATCCTCTGATGGAACGGTCCAAATATTTCATTGATTGATATTCAGGTGACTTTACTCTAGGAATTGGAAATTCATTCGGATAGAGAATACTTGTCAGTGATAACGATTTTATGTGAAGAACACCATTACTTCTGGCTGGCATCATTGAAAACTGGTGAGCGATTTACTCTTACAAAAAAATGTGTTTGTGTTTTTTTAATTTCACTTTATGCATATTTGAAATTGATGTTATTTGTTGTACGAAAAGCTCTTCCGATTATTGCCACATAAATTATTACTGAATAATTACCGAATTACCGAATTACTGAATTACCGAATAATTAACGAATTACTGAATTACCGAATAATTACCGAATTACTGAATAATTACCGAACTACCGGATACTGAATGTCTGATCTGACGCCCGTAAATAAAAAAAGCTGTTTTAATTGAAAAATAATCCACTGGAGTCACTCGAAGCTACCTTATCCACGTTCGCAATCTGGACTAATTTGGGCTAACTTGGATCTGGCCAGTAAACTTTCTCCTTTTGCTTCAGGATGCTTTTAGACAATATATACAAAATCAGTATTTATGTAGCGTGGGCAAAAACTGATATCTGTAACAACATTTTCCAAATTCTTCTAGTTTCATTTGATATCGCGGTAGTACACAATTACTCCGTCCCAAAAAAAAACACTGAAAGCATTATGAAACCAACAACTAGCGGGGCACAAAGACACCAACACAAATGTCCAACGATCAGTAACCGAGCGGTGTATATTCTGAGGATATTTGCTAAGATGAATGCTAAAGGTGCCTTTCCAATAATATTATCTTTCCATAATGAAATATTGCAATGCTTTGATACCACAAAATGTATTTGGTATTTAATTCACACCGAATCCTTCTCGAATCTCCAGAAGAAGCGGTTTGTGTGAAAGAGAATGTGTATTGATGAACCATACGTTTCCCCGGGGTGCACATTTAGATTAGATTAGCCATTTTCCCAGGCCACAATTCATCAAATGTGATTGTCTTTATCGTAATCACATTTTACACTTTAATCTGTTTAATGTCGTCTGCTAACAGTCAATAAGTTTGACTTCTTCTGAGAAGCGTCCTAAGATACAATCGTTTCCGTTTTCATGATTTTAACCCTACCTGGCCTGGGCGATTTGGGGTGTATCGCAGCCCGGGGGGGGGAGCGGAAAGTGCCCCCCCCCCTATATATTTTCTCTACCACTAAGGCTAGAGCGCTGAAACTTACCACACAGTAAATTGGGTTCAAGCTCTACCGGGAAATGTAAAATAAATCTAAGATGGCCGCCATGATGACGTCATCTTCTCGGAAGCCATTTTTCGGCCTTTTTGGGGTCGATATTTCTCAAAAAAAAAAATCAAATAAAATATAGAATAATTAGTTTTGCATAAATAAAATACTTTCAAGGCCTTTTAGGCAAGGAAAATGTGAAGAAATGGAGCGAAAATATTGAAAAACACTTTCGTGGATACCACATGTACGCCATTTTGAATTTACCCATGATCCTCTGCAAGGCGGTATATGTAAATAGGCTCAAAATGACCCCAAAAAGATAAGCTTAGAAGGGGGGCACTTCCCCCGCCGCCCAGGCCAGGTAGGGTTAAGGAGGTTCCAGACAAATCCAATTTCACGGCTACTGCGCATGTTTCTGCGCATCTACCAAAATAAAGACATTTAAATGAAATTGAATGGAAAAGGAAAATATCAACTTTAGAGCGAACAGTTGTGAAATGATTTTTGAATTGGATAATGTGTTTTGTAAATTTGTGGCAACAAGACCGCGACGACGTAACGCTGGCATCGTAACTCGGCGGTATCAGGGTTAATTTGTCTTATGATTAACAGCCTTTTCTGCAATACCGCATTACAGATAAAGCCATGGTTGGTCACGAGTGATAATATTGATAAAATTTAAGAAAAAAAACGTTAACGCCCATCGTTGAGAAAAATACAACTGCTGACTAAACACAAACGGGATTTCTGAGTTAACGGAGAACTTTGTCCAACAACAAAACAGAATCCTTTAGTGTTCACTATTGCCCCACATACACACGGATAAAACCTCTCGTGATACGCCGCTTAAATTCAAATAAAAAGCGTTATCCTTAACGAAGGTTTCTCTAGATTAGCTTTTCAGCTTTTAAGATGCCACTCCAAGAGCTCATCTAATCTCGATGAAATTACCTTGAGCGCCCATTTTATCTGGGAAAGGGTTTTGGTTACACTTTGGGGGCACCCGCTCAAATTATGTTTATATCCAACTCCGGAAAGATGGGCAAACATGCATTTGTCCCCTGTTAAGAGCTTCTTACATTCAATGTCTGTATTGAATATTAATTCAAGGGGGAACAGCGTCGGTAAACGTAAACCGTCCATTGTGCATTGATACCTCCCACGTCATGTGTGCCATCAACGGTGGATTGGCAGTACAGCGGAACTAAGAAGTGGTGTAAACAGTCTAGCATTATAGGCCAGTGCCAGGAACTGGGTGGTAAACCCATACGCTTGTTTCTTGTTTCAATAGATCGCCTAGTAGCATATATATCTCGCCTGGTAGCATTTGCTAGAACATGTGTTAAATGTGGCGATTTTAATCAACGTCACAAAACATTATTGCAGAAACGTATAAAACAGGGCTATACCACCAAGCGCCTCCACTCAAAGTTTCTCAAATATGGCTGATAGCAAAACACGAACGTAGCGTGCAAGATCTATGGCGTTATGTTTCGTAACTTTGTCTAATTCCGCTTAACCCGGGGCTAGGGGCCGTATGAACCCATGTACTTCAAGATCCTCATGGTGTTCATATGAACAGGCACAATCAAAGTGTGACTGGGATACATCATTCTCTAGATGACGACTTTACATGGATTAAGAATACTGATCATCGATATAGATTTGATATTTTTGGAACATCATGATGTCTTGCCGGCATCATTGAAAACTGTTGGCCGCTTCTCTCTTTCGGGAACTAGCCTATGTTTATGTATACTATGATTGTCTTCTTTGAATTTGGTGCTAATGCTGTAATATGGAATATGGAGTAGATCTTTGGATTATGGACGCGGATATTCTTTAATGGACGACGGCTGAACTATGAATGACGGACCAGACACTTGTAATGCTAGCACTTAGCAAATGTCTGGTATAAACGTTGGCTCTTTTATTATCAATCCAAAGGGGTTTCTTTTCATTTTAATCCTTCAACCAATTTTAGACCAAAAAAAAGACTTTCATTACTATGGGCCTGTAAGCATCAGGCCATAAAATTAAAAAGTCCCAATGCCTTGACCCCCTTCTAGGCAATCTCTGCCATAGAAGAGATTGTTTTTTCGGCGATGCGGCGATGAATTATCGAAGGCCAATGGTGGGTGTTCGGAGTATGGCATGTGTTCGGTTTCCATGTGATTTGGATTTAACAAGGAGAAAAAAAATGGGTTTCTTTTCACCGCTTTCTCTAAGCAGGGCAAAAGGCAAACACTAGATGTCATTTGAACGGACGGGTGCAAATGAAAATCTAGGTGGCCAAAACTGTCAAGATGTTTGTCAGGTTTTAGAGCTTCACTAAACCTACTTCTTACCGAAATATGGAAGTGTATACTATGGGAATCGGTGATATACAGTTTCGTTAACATGGCCGTAAATCTCAATTATTCAGTAGCCTGAGTGTATACATTGATCGCCCAGAGAATGCTCATCGTCTTAAAGGACAAATCTAGCTTAAACGAGAACAATATTTTAAAGCAAGTTAGTATTTGTACCTCACATAAAAAAATTATATTTACTGCAATTCGCCACATTTAATCTTGACTCGACATCGTCTTGAAATTAAAGTATTGTCGAATATCTCTATCTGGATAACAATGTATACTGGGTCGGTCTGTGTAATGAAATATTATACTTTATTAAATTTCTCAGTACGAACTAATTTAGCGACGTCAACCTCTGTGTTCTCCTTAAATATCTTCTGACAGAGTATTTTAGCGGCGTTCAACTCAAATTGAGATATGTCTACAATTCAACAGTCTGCAATTCCAAGAAAGTGGGGTAACTTAAAGTAAGATATATTGCTCTAAACGTCATGTCTAAATTGTAAATCAGGAAAGAGATGGCCAGTCGCTACGACAAACAATATTAGATAGACAAGTCATAAATTGATCGAGCTCTACAGTCGTTCAAAAATCCATTTACTCGTGCCGATCAGTTGTTGGGAATTGTTATTGCAAAGACAATAAGTGTATTTGAAGGCTTCACCATAAATCAAGTAAATCCACCATTGCGAGGCTGAAATGGCCGGATAAAATTTAAATCCACCATTGCAATGCTGAAATGGCCGGATAAAATTTAAATCCACCATTGCGAGGCTGAAATGGCCGGATGAAATTTGTGGTTTCGGTGGCAATAAATAAACAAGTTGGTCGAAGATACTGTGAGAAGATAAACAGGTTACACTGACATTTCTGTTGGAGAAATAGGTCGGGAGTCATGAGCACTTTGCATAGACTGTTGAGTACTACGTTTTGCTCATTCCTGGTGAAGAGGCTTAAAATCCTTGGAAAGACATTAACCATACTTACCGAGCAATCGCGCTACCGGTCGAATGAATTAACAAACGAGAAGTACACGTTACATGGAAACTGACTGGCAGGCGCAGTTCAGTGAATCTGTGATAGTATTACGGATGTATAACTTTCAGTTTGATAAGCTATACGACTCCGGAAAACACGTTTTATGTAGCAAGCGTAAGATCCGAGATTCAATATTCAGTTTTTCCATAAAAGAACTTCCTCGGCAGTATTGAAAGACCTATTCGTATGACAGTTATCGCCGATTCCAAAAGCGTATGAAATTAAAATAAGAAAAATACAAGATGGTTTCCTATGACAGAGAAGCGGTCAGCAGCTTTCAATAATTGCAGCAAGATATAATGATGTTCTTTACATCAAATCTTAATCAATGACCATTATTCTTCATTCAAATAAATTTCCACGTCGTTTACTAGAATATCTCTGTCACGCTTTGATTGTGTCTGTTCGTTTGAACAACATGGAGATGTAAAATCATGTCAGGATATCAGACTGTGGGGTCATGAATTCTTGTTTCATGTCCCCACCACAATTGCATGTTATAGACTACTTGCCATTTATAGAGACAACGATACCATCATCACAATATTCATCTATAGAGTGTCTGATCTGGCGTTGATATCACAATATCTTGGTCCTTTCACAGGTCCAAAAAGCGAAGTTTCTTTCGTCACAAATTTTATATCACATGATGACAACTTTCCTCAGCTCAGATTGTTTAGTAGCCACTTTGTTGGCATATGTTAAATTTTAGCAGCCAAGAACTGATACCACGCGTGAGAAAAACCCCTAACACTCAATAATGCTGAGGAAGTTCTTTTATGGAAAAACTGAATATTGAATCTCGGATTTTACGCTTGCTACATAAAACGTGTTTTCCGGTGTCGTATAGCTTATCAAACTGAAAGTTATACATCCGTAATACTATCACAGATTCACTGAACTGCGCCTGCCAGTCAGTTTCCATGTAACGTGTACTTCTCGTTTGTTAATTCATTCGACCGGTAGCGCGATTGCTCGGTAAGTATGGTTAATGTCTTTCCAAGCATTTTAAGCCTCTTCACCAGGAATGAGCAAAACGTAGTACTTAACAGTCTATACAAAGTGCTCATGACTCCCGACCTATTTCTCCAACAGAAATGTCAGTGTAACCTGTTTATCTCCTGACAGTATCTTCGACCAACTTGTTTATTTATCGCCACCGAAACCACAAATTTTATCCGGCCATTTCAGCCTCGCAATGGTGGATTTACTTGATTTATGGCGAAGCCTTCAAATACACTTATTGCCTTTGCAATAACAATTCCCAACAACTGATCGGCACGGGTAAATGGTTTTTTGAACGACTGTAGAGCTCGATCAATTTATGACTTGTCTATCTAATATTGTTTGTCGTAGCGACTGGCCATCTCGTTCCTGATTTACAGTTTAGACATGACGTGTAGAGCAATATATCTTACTTTAAGTTTCCCCGCTTTCTTGGAATTGCAGACTGTTGAATTGTAGAAATATATCAATTTGAGTTGAACGCCGCTAAAATACTCTGTCAGAAGATATTTAAGGAGAACACAGAGGTTGACGTCGCTAAATTAGTTCGTACTGAGAAATTTAATAAAGTATAATATTTCATTACACAGACCGACCCAGTATACATTGTTATCCAGATAGAGATATTTGACAATACTTTAATTTCAAGACGATGTCGAGTCAAGATTAAATTTGGCGAATTGCAGTAAATATTGCAGAGGTACAAATACTAACTTGCTTTAAAACATTGTTCTCGTTTAAGCTAGATTTGTCCTTTAAGACGATGAGCATTCTCTGGGCGATCAATTTATACACTCAGGCTACTGAATAATTTAGATTTACGGCCATGTTAACGAAACTGTATATCACCGATTCCCATAGTATACACTTCCATATTTCGGTAAGAAGTAGGTTTAGTGAAGCGCTAAAACCTGACAAACATCTTGACAGTTTTGGCCACCTATAGATTTTCATTTGCACCCGTCCGTTCAAATGACATCTAGTGTTTGCCTTTTGCTCTGCTTAGAGAAAGCGGTGAAAAGAAACCCATTTTTTCCTCCTTATTAAATCCAAATCACATGGAAACCGAACACATGCCATACTCCGAACACCCACCATTGGCCTTCGATAATTCATCGCCGCATCGCCGGAAAAACAATCTCTTCTATGGCAGAGATTGCCTAGAAGGGGGTCAAGGCATTGGGACTTTTTAATTTTATGGCCTGATGCTTACAGGCCCATAGTATTGAAAGTCTTTTTTTTGTCTAAAATTGGTTGAAGGATTAAAATGAAAAAAAACCCTTTGGATTGATAATAAAAGAGCCAACGTTTATACCAGACATTTGCTAAGTGCTAGCATTACAAGTGTCTGGTCCGTCATTCATAGTTCAGCCGTCGTCCATTAAAGAATATCCGCGTCCATAATCCAAAGATCTACTCCATATTCCATATTACAGCATTAGCACCAAATTCAAAGAAGACAATCATAGTATACATAAACATAGGCTAGTTCCCGAAAGAGAGAAGCGGCCAACAGTTTTCAATGATGCCGGCAAGACATCATGATGTTCCAAAAATATCAAATCTATATCGATGATCAGTATTCTTAATCCATGTAAAGTCGTCATCTAGAGAATGATGTATCCCAGTCACACTTTGATTGTGCCTGTTCATATGAACACCATGAGGATCTTGAAGTACATGGGTTCATACGGCCCCTAGCCCCGGGTTAAGCGGAATTAGACAAAGTTACGAAACATAACGCCATAGATCTTGCACGCTACGTTCGTGTTTTGCTATCAGCATGCGATAATTATCGCCAAATTTGAGAAACTTTGAGTGGAGGCGCTTGGTGGTATAGCCCTGTTTTACACGTTTCTGCAATAATGTTTTGTGACGTTGATTAAAATCGCCACATTTAACACATGTTCTAGCAAATGCTACCAGGCGAGATATATATGCTACTAGGCGATCTATTAAAACAAGAAACAAGCGTATGGGGTTACCACCCAATTCCTGGCACTGGCCTATAATGCTAGACTGTTTACACCACTTCTTAGTTCCGCTGTACTGCCAATCCACCGTTGATTGCACACATGACATGGAAGGTATCAATGCACAATGAATGGACGGTTTACGTTTACCGACGCTGTTCCCCCTTGAATTAATATTCAATACAGACATTGAATGTAAGAAGCTCTTAACAGGGGACAAATGCATGTTTGCCCATCTTTCCGGAGTTGGATATAAACATAATTTGAGCGGGTACCCCCGAAGTGTAACCAAAACCCTTTCCAAGATAAAATTGGCGCTCAAGGTAATTTCATCGAGATTAGATGAGCTCTTGGAGTGGCATCTTAAAAGCTGAGAAGCTAATCTAGAGAAACCTTCGTTAAGGATAACGCTTTTTATTTGAATTTAAGTGGCGTATCACGGGAGGTTTTATCCGTGTGTTTGTGGAGCAATAGTGAACACTACAGGATTCTGTTTTGTTATTGGACAAAGTTCTCCGTTAACTCAGAAATCTCGTTTGTGTTTAGTCAGCAGTTGTGTTTTTCTCAACGATGGGCGTTGACGTTTTTTTCTTAAATTTTAGCAATGTTATTACTCATGACCACCCATGGCGTTTTCTGTAATAAAGGCTGTTAATCATAAAGCACATTTTTACTTCGTTGCGGTCTTGTTGTCACAAATTTACAAAACACATTATCCAATTCAAAAATCATTTCACAACTGTTCTCTCTAAAGTTGATATTTTCCTTTTCCATTCAATTTCATTTAAATGTCTTTATTTTTGGTAGATGCGCAGAAACATGCGCAGTAGCCGTGAAATTGGATTTGTCGGGAACCTCCTTAAAATCATGAAAACGGAAACGATTGTAATCTAGGACGCTTCACAGAAGAAGTCAAGATTATTGACTGTTAACAGACGGCATTATACCGCTTATGCCGGTGCTGAGGGCCGTGTGGTCATATCATCCAAGTTGCCATATGAACAGGTACAATAAAAGCGTACCTGAGATACAACACATATCACGAATCGTTAGATTCTTGGTATGTGCTTTTGAATAGGTTAACCGGATGACTATACTGTGAAGTCATGTAACTCTGTCAGTATGTCGGCACCTCTTCCTGCTTCCCTTATATGTGTTGTAATTAAACAGATTAAAGTGTAAAATGTGATTACGATAAAGACAATCACATTCAATGAATTGTGGCCTGGGAAAATGCTTAATCTAATCTAAATGTGCACCCCGGGGAAATGTATGGTTCATCAATGCACATTCTCTTTCGCTCAAAGCCGCTTCTTCTGGAGATCCAAGAAGGATTCGATGTGAATTAAATACCAAATTGGGGTATCAAAGCATTGCAATATTTCAGTATGGAAAGATAATATTATTGGGAAGGCACCTAAATAGCATTCATCTTAGCAAATATCCTCAGAATATACACTGCTCGGTTACTGATCGCTGGACATTTTTGTTCGTGTCTTTGTGCCCCGCTAGTTGTTGGTTTCATAATGCTTTCAGTGTTTTTTTTGGGGGACAGAATAATTGTGTACTACCGTCATATAAAATGAAACTAAAAGAATTTGGAAAATGTTGTTACAGATATCAGTTTTGCCCACGCTACAATAATATTAATTTCGTATATCGTCTAAAAGTATGCTGAAGCAGAAGGAGAAAGTTTACTGGCCAGATCCAAGTTAGCCCAAATCAGTACAAATAGCGAACGCGAATAAGGTAACTTCGAGTGACTCCAGTGGATTATCTTTCAATTAGAAAATTTCACAGCTAAAACAGCTTTTTTATTTACGGGCGTCAGATCAGACATTCAGTATTCGGTAATTATTCAGTAATTCGGTAATTATTCGGTAATTCAGTAATTCGGTAATTATTCAGTAATAATTTATGTGGCAATAATCGAAAGAGCTTTTCTTACGACAGATAGCATCAATGAACACAAACATAGTTTTCTGCAACAGTAAAGCGCTCACCAGTTTTCAATGATGCCAGCCAGAAGTCATGATGTTCTTTACATAAAATCGTTATCACTGACAAGTATTCTCTATCCAAATGAATTTCCAATTCCTAGAGTAAAGTCACCTCGATATCAATCAATGAAATTTTTGGACCGTTCCATCACAGGATTCGATAGAGCTATTACAGCATTACTCTTGGATATTTTTATCTAATATTCTAGAAGATGTTCAACCCGGTGCTAGGGGCCGTGTGCGTGGTATCATTGAAGATGTTCACATGAACCCCCACAATAATAGCGTGGTTGAGTTACAAATCATCACAACCATCTTTTTAGGTTGTGATGTTTTACGCATGCCTTCTGTGCAAAAGTAGACTATCCATATCTTTTTATTCGGGTAAAAGAAGATTGTATTTTAGGTTATTTGAGAGAAACATTGATGCAAATTGTGATCTTGATATATCATGAGTTGTGATAAAGAGATAAGTCGGACGGTCATTCGCATTTATATTCTGATTGAAAACTTTTGGTGGAACGATCGCACTACTGTGTATATTGAGCTAATACTTGACTGTGTTATTTCTGATTTTTTTTTTATCTACAATACGAAATAAATCAGAACGTTAAAGAGTACGAAACTAACGATATAGCTCGGAGCAGACAGTCAATGAAAAATGCGAATTCTTCCCTTTAGCTGAACAGAAGTCCTATGACCCCACTGTTTCATATGCTGGCTGCATTGTAACTCATTGTAACTTATTTATTCGTCACATATATGCGCTAATCCTATACGGAGAATCTACCATGTTGATGTGTCTCCATAATATTAGGTGATGTGGCCACCACCGATTTCCATTGTATTATTGGACTACATCAATTACAGCTGGCGAAGTCATATGAAATGTACATTCTCTTTCTCCTCTCGACAGTTTTTATTTAGTTCATTAACTTTTCCACAAAGTGACCGATTCCTGCCAAATTTGAGCAGAATAACCATGGGGTGACGCGGATGTCGCCTGCCAAAATAGAGGTCAGTAGATAAAAGGTCACGATCAAATGTGGCCTAAAACTCGAAATTTTAACGAACTATCCCAAGCAAAATTGAGGTAAAAACTCAAATTACAAGAGTCATTATTCAGCTGTCGTCCATTAATAAATCTTCGCGTCCATAATCCAAGGATCTATTCTATATTCCATATAGCAGCATTAGCACCAAATTAAAAAAAAATCATAGTATACATAAAACATTGGCTAGTTTCCTTTGGTCAAGATCAATTTGGCCGCTCTCCCCACCAAAAAAAATAATAATCAGGAAATCGTTGAAATTTGAAATGGTGTTTAAATGAATGAGAGACGAAATGTCAGATTCTGAAATTGTCATCGTCACGGTGCTCCACCACCAACAGGAAATTATAATATCATTCTTGTTATTACTCCAATTCAACCAGCTGGATTGTGATCAAACTTCAGGAATACCTCACCCTTGTGGCAAACCAGACACCTATCGATGTCGATAGCTCTATCGGTTCACCTGTAGGAGTACAATTTCTAGTCGTCAAACTCGAGCAAGTTTACAGAATTTTTTACAAGTATCGAAAGTCAAACTCCAGTTGACCCAAACGTCTTTTAGATATACAGGTGCTACACTATTTAACATTCTCGACAACGGAATTAGAGAGTCGTCATCCCTGTCGAGTTTCAAACGTAACTATTTTAGAAATTTCGCAAAAAAACATTTTTCTTTGATCAGAAGATAATAACGAATCCATTTTACTTTTTTATGCTCTGACTGATTCTTACTAACATAAGAGGGCCCTGGGTTAGATAAGCTATTCTTACCGGGCGTCCATTCGTGACTTTTGCCATTTATAAGTATTATAAAGGTCAAAGATCAAGGTCACTGAAGCACTGAAAAGAACATTTTAGTGAATGGAGGCATTATTGGGAAACGATATGTTGAGTCCCAAGATTGAGTTCAAAATATCAATGATCAAGGTCACTGACCATTAGCAACTCTCTGAAACCCGAAATTTCGTTTTAATGACGTAGTCCATATTGCCAATTAGGCTTTTGCTTTTATGTGTATAACATAACTAATTCACAGAACAACTTTCAAGGAAAGTCTTTTCGGGACAACGATGTGTCACACCTTAATATAGGCGTCTGTCGTGGTCCACAGAAAAATGGTCACATCAATAATCGAGAGACCTTTTATGGTCGGTAATTAGCGCCAAGTCTATAAAGACGCGTATAATGGAAGTTAAAACTGGTTTCTTGCAAGAGAGAGCGGACAAATGTTTTCAATGATAGTCAGAAAATCATTATCACTGATAAGTATTCTTTAATCCATATTAATTCTATGTCACCAGTCCCCAATGGCCGCGACCGTTTTATTAATGGCAGATATTTTTATTGATTCTATTACTGATCTTTATTAATGACCGATGTTCTTATCCTGACACGCGAGTATGCTTACATAATAAAACGTGTTTTACAAGCGAAACGGTTTCTTATGAGAAAATAAAATAATAATGGCTCATGTGTTGCGACCAAGACATCATCTGATGATTCCGGACGGATGTTCCGAGTCGTATAATTGGTCGCCTGGCAATTCATTCGACAGATTGGGCGGCAAGTCGGTAAGCATCTTTAATCTATAATATATGCATCACCACGAAATGAGTGGGCATCCGTCTAACAAAGCTTTCAAGGTTCTTCACCAGAAATATACAGAACGAATCAATCGCCAGTAGCTACAAATAAGTACTCTTGACATTTCTCGCCATCGAATCTCGAACAAACATGTTATTGTGACCGATGTATCTATTTACGGTATCTCTGAAGCCTCAACAAGCCTCGTTCTGGACGCCATTACGGATTAGCTTGATTAATAGAGAAGCCTTCAATTGTAGAAATTGCTATAATCAGTCTTCACATTTGGTGCACAAAGGTGGACGGTTTTAGAATGATAGTAAATCTCGGTCCATTTCGCGCTGGTCGTTCTGATGTCTGTAGTAGCAGGTAGTCAATCTTCACGGGTCCCCATTTATTGGACGACCGTCGAATTGTAGACAAATAAATTTGAGTTGAGAAAATAATGGAGGGGGTACACAGAGGTCGGCGTGGATAAATTAATCTGTACTGATGACATACGATGAGAGAGTTCTTCCCTGAAAAACAGACAGTCATGATATACGTGTGTACATTGCTACCCAAAAAGCGAAATTTTGCAATGTTAGAGCTGTAATTTCAAGATGGTGTACTACAAGATAAAGCGTACCGAGTTGCACTGAATGGAGAATTATCCCTCAGATTCGAATACTACCTTAAACGAGGCAATGTGCAAAACCGCAATAAATCTAAGATAATCAAGTAGGAGTTTGGAGTAAAACAAAGTTCAAAGATCAAGAGTATTGAAATCTCTTATCCTTGGTCTTAGAGCTTGTTTATATACTAAATTAAAGATACAAGCGTCTAGTCCGTCATTCAATATTCAGCCGTCGTCCATTAAAGAATTTCCGCGTCCAAAATCCAAAGACCTAGTTCATATAATAACATTAGCATCAAATTAAAAAGATAAATCATAGTATACATAAAACTAGGCTAATTTCCTGCGAGAGAGAATACATCATGATGCTCCTAAAATATCAAATCCGTATCGCTGATCAGTATTCTTAACCCATATGATATACGTTGTAAAGTCGTTATCTAGAGTATGATGTAGACTAAGAAAACTTTATGCACAAAAACAATGATTTTAAAGAGAAAAGTATGATTGAAACACCGCAGTAGTATACATAATACAAATTATCACTTTTATGAGGAGAGGGTGAGGGGGATAGGATGGAAGTTTGATTTATTGAGTTTTCACCTTTGACCTGGATCTGTAACCTTGGAACTTTGACTGGACCATTGAGTACATATAGAGAAGAACTCACGTGGCACTGAGGTCATCAGCGGTAGAGAATGGGCAGCTCGGATTGAAATGGGTGCACAAGTGTGTGTGGATTTTGACCTTGGGTATACAGAAATTTGCAAAATAAAATTTTTATCTGGCCATCTTGAATTTATTTTTACATTCTCTGGTAGAGCTTGTCCCAAAAATAAAATATGGTAACTTTAAACTGGTTAAAATATTAAGGGGAGAGCGAAATCATCTCCCCCTCTGTTAGCATGCGGTTCACTTAGCATTTGAATTGATTGAAGTCAGAAATCATAAGTAAATCTTATTTCTCATACTTCGATCTTTAAAAACACGTTGGAAACCTTCAGCAGCCAGCAGATTAAATGGTTGACCACGTCGATATTTTGACTATTGCGATGTTAAGCGTCCACGTGTCTAGCAATGCAATGCGATACAAATGGTTCTGGACATTCAAGGGAACGGTGAGAACAAACCCATTAAGGATACGAGACGCCATGTAAACACTTGACTACACCCGCACTGCATAGCAAAAGTCAACAGATATTAGTTTCTCTGTTCACTGTATCTGCTATATATTCACATAGGATATAATAAGCCAGGTCGGAATCCCAGCTGAGGTTTTGTCACCATGACAGTTCAAAAGGCACTGTTGTATATATTTAACATGGTATAACATTTTGAATCGCAGTTTTGTCGATAGTGTTGAATAAATCCCTAATAAAACACATAAAATTGTATGATGAAGTATCTTATGTGGCAAAATATGAAATCTGATTTCTCCTGTGAAAAGTACATGCTTCATAGCGTTGAGAAACAGTCGGTATCACCCCCTGCCATGGTGGTCATCAACCTGGCTTATATGATTGTACTACTGAATGTCGGATCTGACGTCTGTATTACGGTCGTTCTTCACAGAGAATGGTGACGTTACTCATCCGAAAAACTCATTTTGAATCAAGCTGATAACATACGGTAGAATGGTTTCCTTTGATCGGTTACGAATAACGTGATAATATCGTCCAGTCCAGTCCAGAACACTTTTGGTACATAGTTATGAATGGCTGGAAGACAACTATCTCTTTCCTTGAGAAACGTTTTGTGGTTGTTATATAAATCTTCCAGAGTAAATGCAGTTTGGGAGTAAGTAGACGCATCTGATCATAGTGTGTTTTTATCAATTCTTTTATCAGAACCTGGAAATGGAGATGTTTACATTTGAATATTATATCATTTGAAGCTTTGTCTGCTGGAACTATGACGAATTTACTCTGGAGATTTGCCAGAACAACTTAGGTTTTCCAGTATTTGTTGTCCCCCGCCGCAACGCGGCCGGGGACTTTAAAATGGTTCTTGCTTCTTTGTGTCCGTGGATGTCCGTGTACGTCCTTGCATGTCTGTTCTAAGCGATCACTTCCTAACGCTTTGTTGAATTCTTCCGAAATTCGGAATACGCATTCCTTGCGACAAGACGCCAGTCCGCATTGCATTTCAGCAACATCTGCCTGAAGGTGGCGCCACTGGTTCTTGCTTCTTTGTGTCCGTGGACGTCCGTGCATGTCTGTTGGAAGCGATAACTTCCCAACGCTTTGTTGGATTCTTCCGAAATTCGGAATACGCATTCCTTGTGACAAGACGCCAGTCTGTATTGCATTTCAGCAACATCTGCCTGAAGGTGGCGTCACTGGTTCTTGCTTCTTTGTGTCCGTGGGCGTCCGTGCATGTCTGTTGGAAACGATAACTTCCCAATGTTTTGTTGGATTTTTTCGAAATTCGGAATATGCATTCCTTGCGACAAGACGCCAGTCCGTATTGCATTTCAGCAACATCTGCCTGCAGGTGGCGCCACTGGTTCTTGCTTCTTTGTGTCCGTGGATGTCCGTGTACATCCGTGTATGTCTGTTCGAAGCAATAACTGTCTAACACTTTGTTGGATTCTTCTGAAATTTGGCATACGCATTCCTTGCGACAAGACGCCAGTCCGAATTGCATTTCAGCAACATCTGCCTAAAGGTGGCGCCACTGGGTCAAAATGGATCTTGGTTCATTGTGTCCGGGGATGTCAGTTTGAATTCTTAACAAGCGATAATTTCCAAATGCTTTGTCGCATTCTCACAAAATTCGGCATGTACGCATTCCTTGAGAGAAGACATTGGCTCAGCCGCTGCTATTGCATTTCAGCAACATCTGCCTGAAGGTGTCGCCACTGGATCTTGTTTCTTCATGTCCATTCCTGTTCGCGGATGTCGTTACAAGCGATGTTCTTTGCAAGCAATAACTGCCAAATGCTTTGTTGGATTCTCCAGAAATTCAGCATACGCATTCCTTGCGACAAGACGCCAGTCGCCGGTTTCACCAACATCTGCCTTAAGGTGGCGCCACTGAGTTTCTCTTCTTCTTGTCCGTTCCAGTTAGAATGGGTCTTCAATTTTGCTATGAAATCAATCTATTCCACATCATATGATTTAGCCTAAAGCTTTTGCATGAACCATTTATTATTTCAGAAGTATAATATGAAATAACTGGCGGGAACCCCTGGTTTTTGAATTTCGAACGAAGGACAACATTTCCTTCAATTTTGCTATCGAATAATTGCATATCACATCATATGATTTACCCTAAAACTTCTGCACGAACCATTTGTATCCACATATGTAACTTACTATATTAATTACAACTGATTTTCTAAAGTTCGGGTGCACACTGTGCATATGATCAATTTCCTGAATTGAACTGAATTCATCCTTGCCGGGCTTCAGACTGACAGATGATGGCATGCAGTTGTCAGTGTGGTTGTTCATGTACAGAGAGTTTTCTATGACTTTCATGTCGGAACACCACCACTACCCTCAAGGAGAGCATGTCCCCACCCCCAGGGTGCTGGGCCGCACCCTCTATCTCCCAAACTAGCTCTCGCCCGACCTTCATATGTTTTGTTTGAACATATATATCTCCAATACATCTCGGCAGAAAGTTGAAATTTGTGTGTAGTCTGCAATATTGGTATAATTCTGCCACCCGTCAATGGATTGCAACCTCAAAAGGCTTCAATTTATCAAGCACAGACCCATGTTTTACCCCTCGGCCAATTTTGGCCATGGGGTATTGTCATCGTCTTGTACGTCCGTCTGTCCATTCGTGAGCGAGATAGCCAGAAAACCGTTCCGCTGATGAATTCCAAATTTGGTATGCTTATTTACCTAGTCAAGGACCAGAAGCCTATTGAAATGGGACCTGATTGGGTGAAAGCCTTGGCGGCCATCTTTAATTTTATGCAAAATGGATAATGATCCATATCTCGGGAACTATTCAGCTGTTCAATACGAAATTTGATATACATCATCGATACATCAAGCAACTTTCAACGAATTACCAAACAGGCTTTTCTGATTAGCTGGAAACCCTGGAGGCCATCTTTAATTATGCGAAATCGATAATGATACATATCTCGGTTACCATTCAATTGTTTTATATGAAAGTTGGTATACATCATCGATATATCCATAGCATTAATACTATAACACGGGTTTCAGTTTCAAATGCAGTCTCCGTCCAATGATTGCTGCATTATTAAAACATTCAAAAGTTTAACAGAACAAAAAGGGGATGCAGCATCAAACTGCTTCCAGTGTATTTGTGAGCACGCCATGACACAAATACACGATCCCACCGCCCCAGGGTCTTGAGATATGAGAACCTTGAATTATGAGTTATGGATTCAACAAATGGATTTGAAGGAAATCTATCGACATATATGTGCTTCAATTTTATATCTTGCATACTTGTCAAACGCTGTCCGAACGCAAAAACTGGTGTCCCTTCTGCACGCATTTCTGAAATGCTCCCTGTTCGCATTTTGTCGAGAATTAAGTTCAGATCATCCATAGAACTGTATTACGATCCACACATTGAGTCAACCAACTCATCTGGCGACTCTGTTTAGTGTTTATAGTGGGCTCTAGACTTTTGTCGTTCAAGACGTCGAGCTTAATCCCTCATATGTCATTTTGGACAACAACATCCTGAAAACACCGACCCTCTGTAGGATAATATCTATAAGGGGCGACAAAAGGCGCCGACGCCGAAGATTAGGTTAAAATGGGCTTATTTATATATCTTTATATGGTTTTAAAACATTGCTAAAAAAATACGAAAAAAAGCGCCAACGCAGATCGTTAAGAACGAGACAGCCGCTGACTAAACACAAACGAGATTTCTGGGGTAATGGAGAATTTGACAAAAAAACAGAATCCTTTAGTTTTCACTATTGCTCACATAAACACAGATAAAACCTTCCGTGATACGCCGCCTAAATTTAAAGAAAAAGCGTTATCCGTAACGAATGTTTCTCTAGATTTAGCTTCTCAGCTTTTAAGATGCCACTCCAAGAGCTCATCTAATCTCGATGAAATTACCCTGAGTGCTATTTGTTCTGGAAAATGGTCTAAGTTACTCTTCGGGAGCACCCGCCCAAATTCTGTTTATGTCCAACCCCGGAAAGATGGACAAACATGAATTGGTTGCCTGTTACGTGTTCCTTATATCCAGTGTCTATTAAATATTAAAACAAGGGGAGAACAACCCCAGTAAACTTAAACCGTCCTTCGGGCATTGACACCTTCCACGTAATGTGTGTCGTCAGCTGTGGATTGGTGAGTACAACGGAAGTAAGAAGTGCTGTACGGTCTAGTATTATATGCCAGTGCAGGAGACTGGGTGATAAACCCATACGTTTGGTTTTCTTTTTTAGTAGTTTTCATGTCTGGTATAAACATTGGATCGTTTACTGTCAATCCAAAGCTTTTTTCCATTTTAGCCATAAAATAAATAAAAGAAAGTCCCAATGCCTTGGCCCCCACCCCTCCACTTGTAGGTAATCTCTGCATTAGAAGAGGGTTAATTTTATCCTGCCTCTGCGTCAACGAATTATCGAAGGCCAGTGGTAGGTGTTCGGAGTATGGCATGTGTTCGGTTTCGCTGTGAGTTTGATTTCAACACCGGGCCTAATAAGGCGCTGCTCAGAGCGAAAAAATTTAGATTCTGGGCACCAGTTTCGCTAAGCAGAGCAAAAGACAAAAACTATGACGTCTTTTGTAAGGACGGTCATTACTCAAACTCTAGATGGCAACACCTACACTTCACTAAACCTACTTCTTGCCGAAATATGGAAGTGTATACTTAGGGAATCGGTGATAAACAATTTCGTTAACATGGCATTAAATATAAACACAGCAAGGAAGCAATCAGAGATTGCTCAATTGTATGCCCCCGCCCGCTTTAATCTGACACTGCTCCGCCATTGTTCTGTTCTGTATTGGTCTGTGGAGGCCTAATTTGGATAATTATAAAAATTCTGTTTCAGTCACTTTTTTCGGCATGCCTCGCATAATACACATTCCAAGTATCGACCAACAAGTAATAAGACAATGTTTTGATGCAAGATGGTATCCCGGGGCTTTCGCCAAATTCAAAAATGTGACCTGGTTATGAGACCTACATTCCTTGGGAGTATATTGTGGTGAAATTATGAAGCGATCGTGAACTTTGAATTTTGCACCCAATTCACTCTTTTTGGGGCAGTTTCATACTTCAGGACCTATGTGGTCTGCTTTGGAATGTAGAAAAAAACAATTTTATAGCCATTTTCCCGGTCCAAATCGGTTATGGACTGAGATCCAGCCTGGACAAATAAAGATATCCCATTCACTTAGGTTTGATGAACAAAGGGCCATAACTCTTGAAAATATAACCGAAAGCAGAGAAACTTCATGCTGCACAACTATGGGGCATTGACCACATATCATGCAAATTCCATACTTGTCCATACAATATTAACAGATTTCAAGAACAAAAGGGACATAACTCTTGAAAATATACGCGAAACGCGAAAAACTTCACGCTGCACAACTACAGGGCACTGACCACATATCCTGCAAATTCCATACTTGTCCATACAATATTAACCGAGATCCAGCCCGGACAAGTCCCAATTCACAAAGACTTGATGAACAAAGGGCCATAACTGTTGAAAATAAAGGCGAAACGCGGAGAAACTTCACGCTGCACAACTACAGGGCACTGACCACATACCCTGCAAATTTCATAATTGTCCATACAATATTAACCAAGATCCAGCCCGGACAAGTCCCATTCACAGAGATTTCAGAAAAAGGGCCATAACTCTTGAAAATTACACCGGAACTCGGAAAAAACTCTACGCTGCACAACTACGAGGCACTGGCCACATTCCATGCAAGTTTTAATCCTGTCCATCAAATATTAACCGAGATATCGCGCGGACAAGAAATTCGGACGTCCGGACGGACGGACGGACGGACGGACAAAGCGATCGCTATATGCCCCCCCCCCCTCTAATTAGAGGGGGGGGGCATAATTATTCAATAGTAGATCTTATCGAAAAGATAATGGCTGGTCCCCTTCGAATAGCTATAACTGATAATCGCTAACTGCCGACCAATTTCACGAAGGTTAGTCTGAGACCTGTATACACTGATCGACCAGACAGTTGTCACCATCTTAAAGGACAAATTTATCTTAAACGAAACACCATTTTGTTCCTGCAATTCAGCATTCGTATCTCATATAAAAAATAATATTTACTCCAATTCGCCACATTTAGTCTACATATCGTCTTGAAATTACAGGATTATCAAATATCCCTATCTGGAAAACAATGTATACTGGGCCAGTCTGTGTAATAAGGTATTATACTTTATTAAATCTCTCAGTACGAACTAATTAGCGACGTCAAACTCTGTATTCTATGGTGGCCGAGAGGGGCCATCGTCACTTCGCCATCGTGCCATAGGGCGATAGAGCGATGGCGATAGAGCGATAGAGCGATAGAGCGATGGCGATAGAGCGATAGAGCGATGGCGATAGAGCGATAGAGCGATGGCGATAGAGCGATAGAGCGATGGCGATAGAGTACAAGATTTTCATGGCGGTCAAAATGAATATCAACGCCATGCATACTCAGAAAAATTCTGTACAAGAAAGCGACTCTGAGTTGATTCAAGGAATGCCATTATGAATATATATTAAAAAAAAGATCTTTGATCAATGACACGGAGGGGGGAAGGATTGATGCTTATTAATGTTCAATTATTGGAGAACGTTGATAGGATATTATTTTATTAAGATTTGTTTCTCCCCCTATACTCCCGCATTGCACAAAAAACGGAATGTCTCAAAGAGCGGAGACCAAGGACCACTTCGCCTCTCCACCCTCAATAATTACGAGGGGGTGCCTTGAAATGGGCCGAAAATTAGTAGAGAAGCGTGTGAAATAAATCTAAAATTACATGAGGGTGTACCCCGACCCACCTCTTTAATTCTTCCGCGGGTCTAAATTTGTCCTGACTGGTTTTAAATTGCAGTTTCATGCCAAGTACCAACATTTTCTCAGTGGTTTCGTACTAAATGGAATTTAGACTGGTCACAAGGTGACTTTAAGCTATTAGGTCTTGTGTTTACAAACAATTTGGCCGAAAAGGTTGAAAAAATTACAAAGATAAATTAAAAGATATTGTCATACTCATGAAGATATGGTCCAAAATAGGATTGATTTCACTAGGACGAAATGTCATTTTAAAAAAGCTTGTTGTTGCCGAAACTCATCCATCTATTTTCCTCTCTTCCAAACCCACCCGAACCACTTATAAATGAATTCCAGAAACGCTGTTTTGAATTTGTTTGGAACTCGAAATTTCTGTTAAACCACTTGAACATGGCGGTTTAGATAATCCTATTGTTAATATGTAATCCAGGCACAAAACATATCGTGGATTAGGATATTACAAGCTGATAATTCCAAGTGGGGTAATATTTTGAAAATGTATATGCCAAAGAATATAGACCCAATAGGAGTTGGTTCAGCATTCTTAAGAACTAATATTATACCAACGAGGGAAAACGTATTTTGGAGGGACACGCTTCTAGCCTGGGCAGAATTTCAAATAAAACTAGAGGACTGTCAAACTTTCTCGAATGAAATGGTACAATGAAAAAATTAAAATTGATAATAAAGCTCTACATTTAGGTCACTGGGATGGAAAAGGTGTGCGGTTTGCAAATGATATTTTAGATAATAACACGGATTTCTTTTGTCATTTGACTCTTTTCAGTCCATTTATAAATGCGCAGCCAATTTTCTGGAATAATTATCAGTATGTCAGGCAAGTAGTATATAAAACTGATATTAACGCAACTTGACCTTTGACCTAAAAAGTTTGCATAGTGGGGAGAAAAACTACCTCCGAACACAGAAGAGTTTCAATTTTTGCAGGTCACTGCGCAGGTCAAGTGGTTGTCATGGTGACGTCATTTCCGGTCACGTGACGTTTTGGGCAATTATTCCTCCGCGGTGATGCGGTCGCGAGAAAAAGCCTCCGCGTACAGAAAAATAGTCTCAAATACGCGGGGAGCTGGGAGAAATTCTCCGGCAATCTTCGGCAATCTCCGGGACATTTTGGAAGGGGGAAGAGGGGCCCCTAGTGGACCGATTGGGTCAAGTGAGGTGTCAAAGTGAAGCGCTCCTCCAGGGCGATCAAGTAGTGGGTGGGTGTATGTAAAATTAGGATTTGTCCCAAAAATACAAAAAATGGAACACGGACTTTACCCCTACAATAGGGGAAACCCCTATCAACCATGTTCAAAAGGGCTAATATCAGACTCCGGCTTATCGGGCCTGCCTATCAAGTCATGGGTGGGTGCATGTAAATTGAGGATTTGTCCCCGAAAATATAAAAAGCGGAACACGGATTTTACCCCTACAATAGGGGGAAAACTCCTATCAACCATGTCCAAAAGGGCTAATGTCGGTCTCCGGCTTATCGGGCCTGCCTATCAAGTCATGGGTGGGTGCATGTAAATTGAGGATTTGTCCCCGGAAATATAAAAAAGTGGAACACGAACTTTACCCCTAAAATCGTGCCTGATTCGCACATTTGCATCTGTACGGGAAAATGCCTGTATGTGTATAGGGGTGGTCATTTTTGTGGACTTTACTATGGGTTGTGGTGTCTTGTTTTCTTCGTCTCACCACGTAAAACACGATGGACAGGGTCTCGGAGCTAAGCGGTGAAAATTTTCGAAAAATTTCCTGCGCGCATGCGTACTGGGTAAATAGTGCTGGGTGGCTGTTTTGGGGTCTAGGTGAGCCCCAAGTGGTCCGATAGTGTCGTACGAGGTCTTATTTTGAAGCCCTCGTGGAGGAGCATCCGACTGGGCTAATGCATCAATATTCTGCGCATGCGCAGTCTGGCCGTAGTATAGAAAGCAAGCATTTTGGGGGTGCGTGGGAGTGTGCTTGGGGTAGAGATGGACCAATATTGGTCCGAATGGTTCGTGGGAGGGATCAAAGTGAAGCGTTTGTGTGGTAGAGTCAGAATGGCGTGCTTTTTTATTGCAATTCGCGTCAATCTGCGCATGCGCAGTTGAGTGTTGTAAGTAAAGTGGTCATTTTGGGGGTGCGTGGGGGTGTGTTTGGGGTAGAAGTCGACCACTGTTGGTCCGAATGCGCCGTGGGAGGTGTTATTTTCTAGCTGACTGTATCTATGTTGGCCATAATAATAACCTAAGTATGTATGACCAGTTACATCCGGGGACCTTTGTTTTACATCCGGGACCTCATCTTACATCCGCGGTTTTCATTGTTTTACACCCGGGACTGTGGTTTTACATCCGGATGCTACAATATATGTCTTGTATTATAAAATATTTGTCTTGTATTATACAATATCTGTCCTGTATTATTCAATATCCGTCCTGTATTATACAATATATGTCCTGTATTATTCAATATCAGTCCTGTATTATACAATATCTGTCCTGTATTATACCATATCTGTGCTGTATTTTACAGTATATCTTGTATTCTACCATATCTGTGCTGTATTATACCATATCTCTCCTATGTTATACAATATCTGTCCTGTGTTATACAATATCTGTCCTGTATTGTACCATATATGTCCTGTATTCTGACTCTACCCCACAAAAGCTTCACTTTGACACCTCCCACGAACCATTTGAACCAATAGTGGTCTATCTCTATACCAAACCCACCCCTACGCACCCCCAAAATGCCTGCTTTCTATACTACGGCCAGACTGCGCATGCGCAGAATATTGAAAAGGGACGATACATTAGTTCAGTCGGATGCTCCTCCGCGCGAGCTTCAAAATAAGACCTCTTGCGACACCATCGGACCACTAGGGGCTCACCTAGACCCCAAAACGGCCATCCAGCACCATTTACCCACTACGCATGCGCGCAGTGACTTTTAAATAAACATCACCGCTTAGCTTCGCGACCCCGCCCATCGTGTTCTACGTGGTGAGACATGAAAACAAGATCTAACAACCCATATCGCAATGAACATGTGTGAATTGCCAAGTATGGATCTATCCATTGAGCCAGTAGGCCTATGGGCCTATCCAGACCTCCGTGAACTTTTCGAAAAATTTCACCGCTTAGCACAGAGACCCATCCCATCGTGTTTTACGTGATGAGACGAAGAAAACAAGACCCCATAACCCATAGTAAAATCCACAAAAAAATGACCACCCCTATACCCCTATAGGCATTTCCCCGTACAGATGTAAATGTGCGAATCAGGCCCTATTTTAGGGGTGAAGTCCGTGTTCCGCTTTTTATATTTTCGGGACAAATTCTACTTTTACATACACCCACCAATGACTTGATCACCCTGGAAGAGCGCTTCACTTTGACACCTCACTCAACCCAATCGGTCCACTAGGGGCTCCTCTCGCTCCCAAAATGTCCCGAAGATTGCCGGAGAATTTCCCTCAGCTCTCCGCGTATTTGGAACTACTTTTTCTGTCCACGGAAGCTTTTTCCCGCGACCGCATCACCATCGACGGCTTCACCGCGAAGTAATACATGCCCCAAAGGTCAGGTGACCGGAAGTGACGTCACCATGGCAACCACTTGATCTGCGCAGTGACCTGTAATAATTGGAACTCTTCTGTGTTCGGAGGTAGTTTTTCTCCCCAATATGCAAATTTTTTAGGTCAAAGGTCAAGTTGTGTCAATATCAGTTTTATATACTACTCAAGCAGTACGGAAAGCCGCAAACAACATGAGATTTGGACTATTACAGAAACAATATATGATACTGTTGATACCGCCCCCTATTTCACTATTAATAAGTGTAAAAAAAGGCTGTAATAAAATGTTATATAGAAATCTCTTGACCTTTAAATTTACTGTACTAAACAGTTCTTGAGAAACATTATAGTGATTCGGAGTGGTATATATGTAATAATAATGTAACAAAGAGATGTGAAATATAAATGGTTTCGATACAGAATTATTAACCGAATATTGACTACCAACATTTTTGCACATAAACTTTACGCTGATATATCTAACTTATGTACATTTTGTAGCAAAGTTCCAGAGACTATTATTCATCTCTTTTGGGAATGTGAACATATCTACCCTTGGTGGAGTTTACTGGAAATTTGGTTCGCATTGGCGTGTGTTTCAATTATATTTTCTCCAGAAAAAGTTTTACAACCCAGAAATCAGCCACTCAACTACTGTATTTCTATTATTAAATTTTCTATATATAAAATTAAAGTAGCTAAAACTCCCTTGGTTGAAAAGTGTTCAAAACGCTTTAAATGTGCGTACGAAACCGATAAATATTTCCAGTATAAGAACTGCGAATGGCGCTTGTTTTACCAGTATTGGTCATCGCTGCATTTACTGTTTAGACTCTTATGGTGTTGTTTGCGTAGATAAATCGAGGTGTAATGACGATGTATCTGTTTGTTATATAACATGAGTTTCTAATTACAAATACAACCATTTTTGTTTAGTACAATAAAATATTGTACGTACAATGTGTATTACCTAACAAAACCAAATAAGATATATAAAACAAAATCAGTGTTTGTTCTATGCGATTTAGTGTTAAGTCCAGCCACGATCAGCACAATCTTAATGAATTATCAGTTTCATATGACATCCGCCTTTCTTTTTCGATAAAAACGCGGAAATGGCCGCGTTCGGCACCCACAACTTCAAATAATTCAACTTACGCATCGACGGAGGAACTGGTCTTTTCTTAGAAGTTGAATTTGACGAAAAATTACGAGACTATGGGTAAATCAGATCACCAATATTTTAGGGGGGGGGGGGAGAGTGACCTCTTCTATTGCGATTCTACGTTGATTTTTTTACAAGCGTTGATCCGTATTAATTACAAAACTTGATTTCAAATGTTCCAGATGTATATGTTCACCAGACAGCGAATATCACTGCTTTATTTATTAGATTCTTATGTCGATCTTTTAGCCAATGTTTATTATTTTAGCCCATATACAATAAAACTTATCGGTCTATCTCTCTGTTTTATCTGTGTAATCTTTGTGGTATGCTGCTGGTCCCTATAGTATTATGAATCCGCCTGATAATAACTAGAGTTAAGCGGCGAGCTCTCTTGTGTTGGAAGTACGATTATCACCGTATGAATATATGATTATGAGACATGCGCAGTCATGTACTTCGCTCTATCGCTCTATCGCCATCGCTCTATCGCTCTATCGGATCGCTCTATCGCCATCGCTCTATCGCTCTATCGCCATCGCTCTATCGCTCTATCGCCATCGCTCTATCGCTCTATCGCTCTATCGCCATCGCTCTATCGCTCTATCGCCATCGCTCTATCGTTCTATCGCCATCGCTCTATCGCTCTATCGCTCTATCGCCATCGCTCTATCGCCATCGCTCTATCGCGCCATCGCCATCGCTCTATCGCTCTATCGCCATAGCTCTATCGCTCTATCGCTCTATCGCCATCGCTCTATCGCTCTATCGCCATCGCTCTATCGCTCTATCGCTCCATCGCTCTGTTTTTTGACGTACGATGGCGAAGTGACGATGGCCCCTCTCGGCCACCATAGTATTCCCCTTCAATATCTTCTGACAGAGTACCTTAGCGGCGTTCAACTCAAATTGATATGTCTACAATTCGACAGTCATTCAAGCTGTCTGCAGTTCCTGGAAAGTGGGGAAAATTAAAGCGGGATATATTGCTCTTGACGTCATGTCTAAAGTGTAAATCAGGATATAGATGTCCAGTCACTGCGACTGTGAAAAAATTAGATAGACCAGTCCTAAATTGGCCGATCACAACACTCGTTCAAAAAGCCATTTACTTCTGCAGATCAGTTGTAAGGAATTGTTATTGCAAAGGCAATAAGTGTTTTGAAGGCTTCGCCATAAATCAAATTAATCCATCATGGCCAGGCTGAAATAGGCGGATAAAATTTGTAATTTCGGTGACAATCAATAAATGAGTTGGTTTCAGATATGCTGTCAGTAGATGCACTGGTCACACTAGCATTTTTGTTGGAGATACGTCGGGAACAAAGGTGATGATATAGCACTTTGTATGGACTGGTGATTAATACGTTTTGCTCATTCCCGATGAAGAGGCTTAGAATCTTTGGAAAGACATTAACCATACTTACCGAGCTATCGCGCAACCCGTCGAAGTACACGTTACATGGAAATTGACTGAGAGTGCGCAGTAAAAGACAGCCATCCATATAGAATGTCTGATCTGGCGTTGATATTACCATCTCTTGGTCCTATCATAGGTCCAAAATGCGAAATTTCTTTCACCACTGATTCTTAAACTTTTTTTCTTAAGCTCAGTTTCTTGAGTATCCACTTTGTTGGCATATATTAAATTTTAGCACCCAAGTACTGATAGCGCGTGAAAAAAAATCGACGCACACGTATCATTAATGCTATAACAGGGAGCTTCATTTCTAATACGGTCTTGACCCCAATGGTTGATACATCATTAAAATATTCGTAACAAAACAAAACGTTTTTCAGAAATGCAGCATCAAATTGCTTCCAGGGTATTTGTGAACACGCCGTGACACAAATACACGATCCCACCGCCCCAGGGTCTTGAAATCTGAGAACCTTGGATAATGGGTTATGGTGGTAACATAGGCACCTTGACGGTCATGCGTTCAACTGATCAGAAATGTTCATTGTTTATATGTTCAATATGCAACTCACGACGTCATCTCGAGAGAGTTAAAACATTTGAAATACCTTCAACATTGCGTAATGGACACTGGCAAGGTCGCTATAATGGATTTGAAGGAAATCCATCAACATACAGGTGCTTCAATTTCTACCTAGCATACTTACGCTGTCCTAGCGCCATCTTCACCAGCCAAGTCAACTACATCGCAAAGCTCTCTACGCTGCCTTGACATTCTTGGCTGGTGGCAGAGGAGTACTGCTCTGCGCCACCTAGCGGATATTTCAGTATGTGAATTTTAACTAAAATCTAACTTGGCAGGTTTTTGGTTTGGGAACATAATCAGTTGTATTATCATCATACATACGGTATATTTCTCATGTTAACGTGACATATCCTTTGAAATGATTACCCCCGTCACCTTCTCCGGGGAAAATCGTTTTTCATTCACACTGACGTTCAAAGAAATATGCGAACATTAATGTTAGGCCATTTTAAATTCTACTCTTTTCGAAGGCCAATGCAGGTAGCTTGTTGACGAAAGTTCAAGAAAATAGCAAATACTTCGGAAATGCAATTACAATCACAATTCCAAAACGATTTGTACATTTTCTGTCAACTGTTTATTTAAGCTGTTAGAAAAGTGAACTAGCTAGTAAACTAACTCGCAGCAACGATTTATGCGTTTTTGTCAGCTGTTTATTTGAGATATTGGTAAAGTTCCCCAATTTCCTAGTAACACGATTTTGGATAGCGCCAGTTTGTGTATAGATTAAATTCCAATACTAGAAAACTAACTCACCACCGCGATTTATAGATCTTCTCTCAGTTGTTTATTTGAGGAATTGACATTTTGTGATAATTTCTAATATACCCGGCAGATCCGACGTCGGTAATTACTAAAATCATTGTTAATCTACAAATCTTAAAACGGAAGCAAATTTAGGAAAGGGTGGGCGGCAGCCACATGAATGATCCTGAGTAACACAAGAAAGCTGTTGTGAACAACTAAATAGTGTCGAGTTAGAGCCTACACCATATGTTCCCATCAGCCTTTATTGGTGTTGGCCATCACCATTATTTGGTGTTGAGCCACTATAATACTTAACACCAAAAAAGGATGTTGAAAATGGTTCAACCCCAGTAGTAGTATAAGCGTAAAACAGGTCCCATTTTGCCGGGGGAGGTAACTCTTGCATCCGACAGGTGGCGTTGTAGTGGCGGTTATGGATTGCATCAGCATTGGCTGTGTGCCAAGTTTTGACCACTATAGGTCCGTTAACCTTTGGCCTTGTATTCCTCCGCGGTGATGCGGTCATGTCTGGCGGTGATGCGGTCACGGGAGAAAGCTTCCGCGGGGAAAAAGTAGTCCCCAGATTTGAAATATGCTGCATGGTCCGATTGGGTCGTATGAGGTATCAATGTGAAGCATTCGTAAAGGGGCATCCAATGGGCTGGGTGCGGGGTTGAAATAGCGTCATCCTGCGCATGCGCGGTGGACCAAAGGTATGGAAATAGACGTTTTGGGGTCTAGGGGAGCCACTAATGGTCCAATTGGGCCATATGAGGTATCCATGTGAAGCATTCGTAAAGTGGCATCCGACGAGTGGGTGTGGGGTTGGAATATCGGCATTCTGCGCATGCGCAGTAGACCAAGGGTATGGAAATAGACGTTTTGGGATGTAGGGGAGCCACTATTGGTCCGATTGGGTCGAGTGAGGTATCAATGTGAAACCTATGTGAGGAGGCATCCGATGGGCTGGGTGTGGGGTTGAAATATCGGCATTCTGCGCATGCGCAGTAGACCGAGGGTATGGAAATAGACGTTTTGGGGTGTAGGGGAGCCACTAATGGTCCAATTGGGTCATATGTGGTATCCATGTGAAGCATTCGTAAAGGGGCATCCGACGGGTGGGTGTGGGGTTGGAATGTCGGCATTCTGCGCATGCGCAGTAGACCAAGGGTATGGAAATAGACGTTTTGGGATCTAGGGGAGCCACTAATGGTCCGATTGGGTCATATGAGGTATCAATGTGAAACCTATGTGAGGAGGCATCCGATTGGCTGGGTGTGTGGTTGGAACATTCTGCGCATGTGCAGTAGACCAAGGGTATGGAAACAGACGTTTTTGGGTCTTTGTGGGCCACTATTGGTCCTATGGAGTCGTATGAGGTATCAATGTGAAGCCTATGTGAGGGGGCATCCGCCTGGACTAGTGTCTCGGCCGTTGTCAACATTCTGCGCATGCGCAGAAAGGGAATTGTGGGAAAAGGGTATGGAAATAGACGTTTTGGGGTCTGGGTGGGCCACTAATGGTCTGATCGAGTCGTATGAGGTATCAATGTGAAGGATACGTGAGGGGGCATTCGCCTTGACCAGTGCGTCGTTCGTGTTCAACATTCTGCGCATGCGCGAACAGGGAATTGTGGGAAAAGGGTATGGAAGTAGACGTTTTGGGATCGAGGGGAGTCCCTCTTGAGCCGATGGGGTCGAGTGAGGTATCAATGCAAAGCCTACGTGAGGGGGCATCCGCCTGGACTAGTATGTCGACCGTTGTCGACATTCTGCGCATGCGCAGACAGGGAATTGTGGGAAAAGTGCATTGGAAGGAACGTTTTGCGGTCTAGGTGGGCCACTAATGGTATGATTGAGTCGATTGAGGAATCAATGTGATGCATACGTGAGGGCGCATCCCCTGGGTGGATGGGTGTTAGGAATATCGTCATTCTGCGCATGCGCAGGCAGGCCGTAGTATGGAAATTGACATTTTGAGGCCGATATGGACCACTATGGGTCCGAATGAGTCTAGGGAAGTGTTATTTTGTAGCTCTCGGGGTGTAGACCACGACTTGAAGGGATGTCCACGTCACCTGTGACGTCACTGGTGACGTCATCAGTGAGAGTAGTAGCGAAAGCGGGAGTTTCGGAGGTGCGATGGAGTCCATTTGGAGTAGATAACGGCCTAATGAGTGAGTGAGTGAGTGAGTGAGTGAGTGAAGCGTGCACAACGCCGGTGAGGCGTCCCCAACGCCCGTCTTAACGCATGGACGCATTAACGACGGTGAGTGAGTGAGTGAGTGAGTGGGATCCGACTGGACTAATGGTTTCTCCGTTTTCATCATTTTGCGCATGCGCAGTCTGGCCGTAGTATGGAAAGCAGCCATTTTGGGGTCTGTGAGTGGGTGAGCGAGGGAGTGAGTGAGTGAATGAGTGAGTGAGTGAGTGAGTGAGGTAGTGAGTGAGTGAGTGAGTGAGTGAGTGGTCATATAAGGTCGTTTGTACACCATTAGCCTCAGTCTGTATCCATCCTTTGACCGGGTACCATGTCGAGTACATGTCCGTTCTGTCAAAAGACACTCTCTCGTCGGGACAATATGCTCAGACATATGCGTCTAACGCATAGAAAAGAGACACCACCAAGTCCCGCTATAGGTCCACCAAGTGGCGTAGAACACCCCTATACGATGACGGTGAGCGGCCCCACGGGGTGTGGAAAGACGTCCTCGGTGATGAAGTTCTTAGAGGAAGGTGTGGCAACCCCAGCTCCGACACGCGTTGTTTGGTGTTATAGCCAATTGCAGCCCGCCTACGAAACTACAAGGTTACAGAATGTGAGCTTTGTCCCAGGAATTCCTCACGACATAGACGAACCCTATTACTTCGATTCCGAGCAGACCAACGTGGTAGTGCTCGATGATCTGATGAGTGTGGCCAAGGACAAATCGAAAATCGCCGACCTATTCACCAAAGGGTTCCACCATCGCAATCTGTCCGTCATCTATTTGACTCAGAATCTCTTTCCTCAAGGGAAGGCGTCCAGAGATATTGCCTTGAACTGCCAATACTTTGTGTTGTTCTCCAACCCCATCGACAGAGCACAAATCCGTGTGTTTGGTAGTCGAATTTATCCGCAGAACATCGACCATTTCATGCCGGCGTTTCAAGGAGCGACAAGTCGTCCGTACGGCTACCTGTTCGTAGATTTAAAAGCCCATACCCCGGAAGATCGTCGGCTGACGACCCACCTGTTACCCGGTGAGGCATCACCACAGCCCCTACACTATCCACTGAGTCCACATTTGGCAGAGCAGCAGCAGCAACCCGCTCCCATACAGCGTGTCCCCTTCATACCATTAGTCCCCAAATACTACCCAACCGTGAAGGACCAACACAAACCCGTACAAGGGAATGAATATAATGTGAACTCGAGGCTATGGAAGGATTTGTTCACAGAAAGAATGGACGCCGAGCTGGGGGAGATGTTGGAGGCCACAGGAAACAAGTTTCACCGCAAAGGCTATTCGAAAGAGGAAGCCGCAATGTTAGCCCATAATACTTTGGCACCCAGAATACGACGGGCTTTACGTCAGCAGTATGGTGACCTCTTGACCCATATGAAATTGTTGGACAAGGACCCAGTCCATATGGAAATCGAAAGAACAGCGTCGATGTTGAAAACCTCGGACATGAACTGGAAAGCGGCGTATGTCACCGCAATAGCACAAAAGAAACATTTGTTCGAACGCATCATTAAGACCAAAAGCGTCTTACTATAAATAGACCACACGGCACCAGTCCCCTCATTTCACCATGAGCACTGCAGAGTCCAACTTGTTTGAACCCGACAATGAGGATATTCTAGCCGAAGCCTTACGTCAAGCCAATGTCGATGCTATTATTGATACAGGTGGAGTCACCGTTCAGCACCAACGCATGCCTTCACATCTTACCACGCTGATAGATGACATACAATGGGTGACACGCGTATGTCTTCTGCTGCATAAGAAACAGATATTATCCAATGAGGATACCAACACAACTACCCGTGCCCAGAATCTGCTGACCCTGCATGAGGCATTTCAAACCTTTATGGAGACCCAGCTGCAGACGGGACA
The DNA here is from genome assembly GCA_036873755.1 of Hanleya hanleyi. Classification (NCBI taxonomy): domain Eukaryota; kingdom Metazoa; phylum Mollusca; class Polyplacophora; order Lepidopleurida; family Hanleyidae; genus Hanleya; species Hanleya hanleyi. The sequence continues at coordinate 47,017 of JAVTVY010052967.1, read as the reverse complement.
TTATCTTCTTCAATCTCCAACATCAACGTCCAGTGATGATGGACATTGCATAACGCGTTGACACAGGTATGGAGACGGGCGTTGAGACGGACGTTATGGCGTTGAAATGGGCGTTAAAGCGTAACAACGGGCGTTGATGGGCGTCACTGCATTTCGATGTATTGGTGTCTAGTAAAATTACAGCTTCTGAGCTAATTCACCAGGGCGTTGAAGCGTTAAGCGTTGACGGGCGTCTATAAAAGCAAGCGTATTGCTAAAACACGCTCAGTCGACGTTCAACCGTCGACATGGCTTATACTTGCTTTGAGTGCGAACGCACGTTCACCAGACATTACGATATGATGCGACACCAGAAGTCTTTCCATCCGAGGAGCCCGTTGAGGCAGATGCTGATACAGAGATTACCGAATCCAAGATTGCTGACAGTCTATCTACTGATATGGAGAGCTTGACCTCGGATAGTCAGCCTACATCCCAGGAAAGTGAAGCAGCACCATACCTTCTGGGGTCGTATTGTGACAGCAGCTATCAATACTCACGCTGAAGCGATCGAGGACGCGGGACAGGATAACTTAAAACAGGCGTACACCGAAATGCGGCCCCGCATCAGGAAAACAACCATGGCGATCTATGAACAGTATACCTTACTACCGCTTGAAATGAAAGGCGACCCCACGCACAGGTCCATCATGAAGACCAAGCGTCACTTGGAAGAGGATATGGGTTTACCACCCACCGAGGCCCTGGATAATGCGATTAGAATGCGCAAACAACTGTTTCAGGACATGCTGCCCGACGAATATCCAGGCCTGTACGAGGAGGACTAGAAGAAAACGATGGAACTTTCTGAAACGGCGACTTCTGATTGGGCAGCCGAGCATAAATCTAACGGACAAGAACGAGTATGACAGATGGCGCAAATGGCGGTCTCTGATTGGACAAGAGTCTGTACCAGACCCGATCAAATGGAGAAGCCAGCCAAGTCCAAGGCAGACGAGCAATCGTTGAAGATTGTCGAACAGGTGCCGGTTCCCGCTCGACTCCCCAAAAGAGTTACCAAAAGATACCCACCCATAACTATGGAAATGATAGATGATTTCTTCAGTGTGGGTTAAAGTTCAACCAGGGGAGAGCCCGGGGATCCCCGCTACATCGCCAGCGATGCCTGACCTGCCTTGAAGGTGTACCCTTGGCCGGGTGTGATCTTTGCACGAGGAGAGAGGAGATTTTCCAGTGGACGAAGTGAGAGCTTGCCACCAAAGGCCGTTTTTTCCTTGTATGGAAAAATATGGCCGCGATTATCTCGAAAGAGTTACTTGTAACAGATGTACAGACGGCTGAATGAATGAGTAAGAATCATATTAGGTCACACCGAGCAAAGTTGGAACTTTCTGAAACGGCGACTTCTGATTGGACAGCCGAGAATACATCTAACGGGCAATAACGAATATGACAGGACCAAATGGTGGCCTCTGATTGGACAAGAGATTTCTTGAATTGTAAACCTACCCAACGCGGCTCCCCCAGCGTGGGTATGTTATGATGAAGGGGAAAATAAACTATATGGAAAAACTTGTTGTTGTTGTTGTTCTCTCATCCTTGTTGTAGTTGTTCTCACATATATCTGTATCATGGCGTCAAGGCGTTATGCTATACGGAGGAACCATTAGTCCAGTCAGATCCAACTCACTCACTCACTCACTCACTCACTCACGCACCGTCGTTAATGCGTCCGTGCGTTAAGACGGGCGTTGGGGACGCCTCACCGGCGTTGTGCACGCTTCACTCACTCACTGCTCAACGACGCTACGATCTAACTAGCAAGCTGAACAACATGTCCCCTGATGAAAAAGCAAAAACTAAATTAGTCTATCTCAAAGAGGCCCCCTTCATGATCCTCAAGCCGAAATGAACATGACGAACAGGTAAACCTGCATGAAACGAACAAATGAAATATACATTCTACATTTTTTACAGTGCACGGTGTAGTATAGCGTGATATTGTAAACAGACTCGTACTAAACTATTTGACTACAGGAACTAAATTACTTTTGTGATTTGTATCACTCGTTTTATTTATCCACCCGATTCTGATGAGATGTACCGAATATTCCGATGAACTGTATTATCGTCAGTTTGATCAGATCTGTTTTAACCGGGTTCTGTCATGCCTATTTCATTATAAGTCCCCCATGCCTAACTAATGCCTATATTTTATGCCTATATTATTACAATTCTCCTATCATGCCAACATTATCATTATAACTCTCCTGGGTTCAGTCCTCTCTATTTCATTATCGTATTATTACAACTCCCATATCATGCCCATATCATTACAATTCTCCTATCTTTGCCCATATCATTACAATTTTCCTATCATGCCCATATCATTACAATTCTCCTATCACGCCTATCCCATTACAATTCTCCTATCATGCCTATGTCATTACAATTCTCCTATCATGCCTATACCATTACAATTCTCCTATCATACCTATACCATTACAATTCTCCTATCATGCAAAAATCATTACATTTCTTCTGTCATGCCTATACCATTACAATTCTCCTATCATGCCTATACCATTACAATTCTCCTATCCTGTATATATCATTACAATTTTCATATCATGCCTATACCATTACAATCTCCTATCATGCCTATATTATTACAATTCTATTATGCCTATACCATTACAATTCTCCTACTATGATATATTATTACAATTCTCCTATCATGCCTATACCATTACAATTCTCCTATCATGTCTATATCATTACAATTTGCATACCATGCCTATACCATTACAATCTTCTATCATGCCTATATCATTACAATCTTCTATCATGTCTATATCATTACAATTTGCATATCATGCCTATACCATTACAATCTTCTATCATGCCTATACCATTACAATTCTCCTATCATATCTATATCATTACAATTTGCATATCATGCCTATACCATTACAATCTTCTATCATGCCTATATCATTACAATCTTCTATCATGTCTATATCATTACAATCTTCTATCATGTCTATATCATTACAATCTTCTATCATGTCTATATCGTTACAATTTGCATATCATGCCTATACCATTACAATCTTCTATCATGCCTATACCATTACAATTCTCCTATCATGTCTATATCATTACAATTTGCATATCATGCCTATATCATTACAATCTTCTACCATGTCTATATTTAATCAGAATAATCCAAGTTGTATTATCATTGAGGCGATCTTTTTTTCTATACACTCAAATAACTGATAATCCATACTTTATGCAATGGTAATTATATATGTATATATTATGTATACATAAGAAAATATAGAAATTTAATCGATTTAATGAGACATTATTGAAGTACAGGAGAGTGCCAACACACACCAGCTTAAAGTTTTGAGACTCACATGCTGTTATTTACTTTGAATTATTTTTATTTTTATGTAAGTTTTCCAACTTCCACAGATATTTCCTTTCTAACCAATTACATTTGTTTACATTTTCGAAACATCTTACCTTATGGCTGAACATATTAACGATGAGGGTGTTCCTCCAAATCTAATGTCTCAGCTACCTTTCTTCTTGACCGAAATTGATTCTCCTAGTGAAACATCTTTACATAGTGATTTTGAATATTCGTTAGACGCAATTGATGATATGTGTTTCAATCCATTGCAGCTTAACAATGATGATGCAGACATTTACGTAACTGAAGACAATCAGTATGAAAAGGCATACTGGAATGATATTAACTCTCATCAATCCAAATATTATATAGAACAATCTTTTACATCTAGTATTAGATCAAACGGCATTACCGAAAACCAGTCCCTTTCTGTTATACATTTTAATGCCAGAAGCCTACGTAAACATTATTCAGAAATCCTAGCTTTGTGTTGCAGTTTGAATTTTAATTTTTCTGTTATTGGAATCTCCGAAAGCTGGCTTAATCCCTCGACGGAAAATTTATTTGATATTCCCGGCTATCGGCCTTTTTGTTCCTCCAGATCTAAGAAAAAGGGTGGCGGTTTAATATTATATGTCAAGGATACCATAACAAATTGTACCATTATTGAAGAAGCTTCATATCGTGAAGATGATGGAGAGTATGAATCACTATTTGTTCAACTAGACATGGGAAAGCAATCTTATACAGTTGGGATTATCTACAGACCACCAGGAAAGAATGTAGTCATTTTTAACGATAGCCTAAAATCTCTTCTGGACAAATTAAAACTTGAAAATAAAAAATGCATACTTATGGGTGATTTCAACATTGATTTATTCAAGACAGATAAGCATGGTCCTTCTAAAAATTTTAGTGAATTACTAAAATCTTATTATTTTTTCCCAAAGATAACAAAGCCGACTAGGGTAAAATCTCGGTCAGCAACTTTAATTGACAATGTTTATCAAAATTTTCATGAGGATAGTTTGTTGTCTGGAATACTACTTACTGACATAACCGATCATTTCCCAGTCTTTCATATAAATAGGGCATTAGACTTCGTATCTCCTGTTTCACATTCTTATACATATAGAATATTTAATGAGGAAAATAAAATAAATTTCGAACAAAAAGTGAAGACCATGGATTGGAGTGAGGTCACTAATGAAACCGACGATGTTAATAATGCATTTGAATCATTTTCTAACAAATTCCTTTCTATATACAATGACTGTTTTCCTATGGTGTCGTCAACTTCTGCAAAAGTATATATTAAGAAGCCATGGATAACTCGATGCATTCTGAACTCAATTCGCGAAAAAAATAGACTCTATAGATTACATAAGAAAGCAAATAAAACCGAAATCACTCGTCAATACAAGCAGTATAGAAACAAATTGAATCATACATTAAAATTAGCTAAGAAATTATATTATGAGAAAAAATTTAATCAGTGCAATAGTGATATCAAAGGCACGTGGAAGGTCCTGAACGACCTTATGAACCGCAAGAAGAATACTTCCTTACCAAATACATTTAAAGTCAATGACCATGATACATCGGATCCCTTAACAATTGCAAATGGATTCAATGATTACTTTAGTACAGTTGCCTCTAAACTTGGAGAGAAAATTCCAACATGCTCTCGAAATTTCGAAGATTTTTTGTCAGATGTTTATGAAAAGCAATTTAGCTTTGAACCCTGTTCAGTAAAAGATATTACCGATATTGTAAGTAACTTGAAAAATTCAGCCTGCGGAATTGATGGGGTGCGTACTTCTATACTCAAATCTGTTTTCAACATAATAGGTCTCCCATTATGTCATATTATAAATTTGTCTTTCAAATCTGGTGTAGTACCCGATCCTTTAAAGGTAGCTAAAGTGACGCCGTTGTTTAAAAATGGGGAGAAACATTTATTTGAAAATTACAGACCTATTTCAGTTTTGCCTTGTTTCAGTAAAATAGTCGAAAAATTAGCAATAAGTAAGATGTTAGATTTTTTCGAAAATCACAATATAATTTGCTCCAATCAATATGGTTTTCGGAGGAATCATTCAACATTTTTAGCTGTATTATCCCTCCATGACAAATTGGTAGCGGCAAGAGAGGCCAAAAAATATTCAATAACTACATTTCTGGATCTATCAAAAGCGTTCGACACGGTGGACCATGATATCCTCCTGCATAAATTAGCTCATTATGGGTTTCGGGGAAGTTCTAATGACTGGTTTCGAAGTTATTTGTCATCTCGCACTCAGTGCACACAATATAATGACACCTTGTCAGCCTACAAACCAATATCATGTGGTGTACCACAGGGTTCTATTTTAGGTCCTATTCTTTTTCTGATTTATATAAACGACTTATCCTCAGTAAGCAACATTGTTGAACTAATTCTTTTTGCAGATGATACCTCGGTAATTCTCGCTGATGACGATCCGAAACTCTTGTTTGAGATTATGACGTTGGAACTTAATAAACTATCCGACTGGTTTTCATGCAACAGATTATCCCTGAATATTAAAAAGACTAAATTTATGATAATAAGTCCGTCTAAGAAATGTAAAATGCCAAAGCACAATGATTTATCTATTTTCGGAATCCCTATCGAAGAAGTACACCAATTTAAATTTCTTGGAGTAATTTTTAACAACAAATTAAACTGGCTCTCGCATATTGAGGATATAAGGAACAAGGTTAGCAGGAATATAGGGATAATTCGTCATATTAAGGATAATTTGAATAGAAAAACTCTTTTCATTCTATACTACTCACTGATATATCCATACTTATCATATTGCAATATCGTTTGGGGAAATACTTATCCTACCCATCTTCATCCGTTGCTGCTGTTACAAAAAAAGGTTATACGTTTAATCACCTTTTCGTCAAAATATGACCATACCGCCCCATTATTCCAAAAATTACAAATATTGTCCATGAAACAAATGAATTACTACCAGGTGTTAATTTTTGTTGACAAATTTTTCAATCACACGGACCTAATTCCAAACACTTTTAGATCATATTTTTCAAAATTATCTGCTGTCCACAGGTACCCAACTAGACAGGCTAAATCAAATTTATATCGCGATTTTTACTATTCTGACTTATCTTTTTATAGTACTAAAATAAAGGGTCCTAAAATATGGAACAATTTACCCTCTGAGTTAAAATCTCACGTTTCGCTCTCATTATTCAAATCGAGGATAAAATCGTATTTATTACAGGAACATAATTAGACATCTATTTTGTTTGCCATCTGTGGAGGTTGGAAATTAAATTTGTATTTTTGTTTTATACAAAATTGAATTTTCTCACTATGATAGAATTTACCGCATATTATCATCTTTGTAAATATAATTATTATTTTGGGATAAAACAAACCCCTCGGGGTTTTCATCCCGCCACTATTATATTTTGTTTACTAAGCATTATTGTTATTCATGGTGAAATAAAAAATCAATCAATCAATCACTCACTCACTCACTCATTAGGCCGTTATCTACTCCAAATGCACTCCATCGCACCTCCGAAATTCTCGCTTTCGCTACTACTCTCACTGATGACGTCACCAGTGACGTCACAGGTGACGTGGACGTCCCTTCAAGTCGTGGTCTACACCCCGAGAGCTACAAAATAACACTTCCCTAGACTCATTCGGACCCATAGTGGTCCATATCGGCCTCAAAATGTATATTTTCATACTACGGCCTGCCTGCGCATGCGCAGAATGTCGATATTGCTAACACCCATCCACCCAGGGGATGCTTCCTCACGTATGCATCACATTGATACCTCACTCGACTCAATCAGACCATTAGTGGCCCACCTAGACCCCAAAACGTTCCTTCCAATGCACTTTTCCCACAATTCCCTATCTGCGCATGCGCAGATTGCTGACAACGGCCGAGACACTAGTCCAGGCGGATGCCCCCTCACATAGGCTTCACATTGATACCTCATACGACTCCATAGGACCACTAGTGGCCCACAAAGACCCGAAAACGTCTATTTCCATACACTTGGTCTACTGCGCATGCGCAGAATGCCCATATTTCAACCCCGCACCCAGCCCATCGGATGCCCCCTCACATAGGTTTCACATTGATACCTCACTCGACCCAATCGGACCAATAGTGGCTCCCCTAGATCCCAAAACGTCTATTCCCATACCCTTGGTCTACTGCGCATGCGCAGAATGCCGATATTCCAAACCCACACCCACCCGTCGGATGCCCCTTTACGAATGCTTCACATGGATACCGCATATGACCCAATTGGACCATTAGTGGCTCCCCTAGACCCCAAAACGTCTATTTCCATACCCTTGGTCCACCGCGCATGCGCAGAATGCCGATATTGCAGCCCCACACCCACCCATCGGATGCCCCTTTAGGAATGCTTCACATGGATACCTCATATGACCCAGTTGGACCATTGGTGGCTCCCCTAGACCCCAAAACGTCTATTTCGATACCCTTGGTCCACCGCGCATGCGCAGAATGACGGTATTTCAGCCCCGCACCCAGCCCACCGGATGTCCCTTTACGAATGCTTCACATTGATACCTCACACGACCCAATCGGACCATGCAGCGTATTTCAAATCTGGGGACTCTGGGGAAGCTTTCTCCCGTGACCGCATCACCGTCAGACATTACCGCATCACCGCGGAGGAATACAAGGTCAAAGGTTAACGGACCTATAGTGTTCAAAACTTGGCACACAGCCAATGCTGATACAATCCATAACCGCCACTACAACGCCACCTGTCGGATGCAAGAGTTACCTCCCCCGGCAAAATGGGACCTTTTGTACGCTTATACTACTACTAACCCCATCTTTTCTCACCTTTTTTTGTGTTAATTGCTATAGTGGCTCAACACCAAATAGTGGTAATGACTAACACTATTGATGTTTACCAATTCCATCATTTGTCGTCAACTGGCCTCAACACCAGGTTTTTGATATCGGAATCAAAACAGGCGTCTAATCTGACATTCAATGTTCAGCCGTCCCCTCAACTAAAGCATTTTCCTTTTCATAATCCAAAGACCTAATTCATATAACAGAATTAGCACCAATTTTTAAAAAAAGATAGTTTGCTACAGGAGAGCAGCGGTCAACAGTTTTCAATGATGCAGGTAAGACATCATGGTGTCCCAAAATATTAAATCCGGGAAGCTGACCAGTATACCTAATTTATATGATTTTCGTGGTAAAGTCGTTATCAATAGAAAGATGTATCTCAGCCATGATTTGATTGTGTCTGTTCATATGAACACCACGAGGATCTTGAAGTACATGGGTTCATACGGTCCCTAGTTCCCCAGCTTAAGCGGAATTAGACACAAGTTACCAAACGTAACGCCATAGATCTTGCAAGCTACGCTCGTATTTTGCTATCAGCATGTGATATGTTTCGCCAAATTTGAGTGGAGGCGCTTGGTGATATGGCGCTGTTTTACAAGTTTCTGCCATGTTTTGTGACGTTGATTGGAATCGTCGCATTTTGCACAGGCTATAGCAAGTGCTACTAGGCGAGATATGTACCCGCCATTTGCAGGTCCCACTTTATGAAGAGTTGATCAGCTCTCACCGCCAAACAAGGTCTTGGGCCATTGCTGAAATTGCATTGCTTTACCTTGTGGTTGTCTAGTGTGGAAATATTTGCTGTGGTGAATGGCAAAGGTTCCCATAGTGAAACATCCCTATGTTTCAAACCGCTCTAATGAGTTGCTGTTGCTCTTTTGCTCATCGTGAACTTTGCTTGAACATCAGAGAGAGTGGGTCCGTATGAGAGGCCCAGGGGGAATGTGTGTTCATCAAAACGTAGATTTCCCAGAGGCACGGGAAACATTAGATTACGTGATTTCTCTCAGATCAATCTATCAAATGTCGTTGCTGAAACCATGTTTGTTAATCTGCTTGATGTTATACGTTTAGTTGATAATATTGGCCGATTCTGGCAAGTATCTATTTGATACATGAGACACATGAGCATCCCGTTTTAAATGAAAACATCAAATTACTCAAATACACGCGTGTGGTCTTTCATTCAATATTCAACCGTCGTCCATTAGTTAATTACCACGTTCATAATCCGAAGACTTAATTAGTATAACAGCATTGGCATCAAATAAAAAAATTCTGGAATACATAAACATCGACAAGTTGATTAAAATCGTCCCATTTCACACGAGATCTATTAAAGGCTACGAGGTGAGATATTTATACGCCATATATGAGTTCCCCGGGAATATTACTTTCCAGGATGGGATAGTTTACGATGTCGAAATCATAACCTTTCACTCGTCGTAAAGTCGACGAAGGAGGAGGCTCGCTTCATATTCATATATAGAGACATAGGTCTAAATATGACGTGCTATTAGGGCACGCTGTTTACTTCAAATCAGGTGAAGGTGGATAAATATCCTTCACTGTTATTATTTTAAGGATTATCAACATCTAGAAGATCGCCTATATAGTGTTTGGTAAGTGGGAAGGCTTTGAAATTGTCGGTTTCTACATACATTTCATACATAATACCATTATGTACATCGTTATTTAGAATGTCGAACCGCCTCGAGGTTTGGGGAGTGCTTTCGAAAGCCCAAATACGACATATCACGTAAGATGTTGCGCCGCTATAATTGAAACGGGTAGATATGAATGATTGTCGGAAGTCTCGTATTTGTTGTTCCCCGCCGCAACACGGCCGGGGACTTTAAAATGGTTCCTGCTTCTTTGTGTCCGTGGATGTCCGTGTATGTCCGTGGATGTCTGTTTGAATTTTCCGCAAGCGATAATTTCCAAACGCTTTGTTGGATTCTTCCGAAATTCGGCATACGCATTCCGTGCGACAAGACGCCAGTTGGTATTGCATTTCAGCAACAGCTGCATTGAGGTGGCGACACTGGGTCAAAATGGGTCTTCCTTCTTTGTGTCCGTGGATGACCGTGGATGTCAGTTTAAATTTTTCGCAAGCGATAACGTCCAAACGCTTTGTCGTATTCTCCCGAAATTCGGCATACGCATTCCTTGCGACAAGACACCAGCTGCTATTGCATTTCAGCAACATCTGCCTTAAGGTGTCGCCACTGGGTCTCGCATCTTCATGTCCGTTCCTGTCCGTGGATGTCTGTTAAAATTCGTTGCAATCGATAACTTCCCGAAATTCGGCATATGCATTCCTTGCGACAAGACGCCGGTTGCTGCTGCATTTCAGCAACATCTGCCTGAAGGTGACGCCACTGAATTTCGCTTCTTCATGTCCGTTCCAGTTCATGGACGTCAAGATAACTTCCAAATGCTTTGTCGGATTTCTCTGAAATTTGGCATATACATTCTTTGTAAACAGACGTGGGTGGGTTGCATTTCAGCAAGATCCACCTGAAGGTGGCGTCACTGGATCTTGTTCAAATCTTCTGTGCATGTCCGTGGTTGTCCATTCAAATTCTTCACAAGCGGTAACTTTCAAACGCTTTGTAGAATTTCTTCGATATTTCGCATATACATTCCTTGTGACAAGATGTTGATTGGTATTGCGTTTCAGAAAGTTCTGCCTGTAGGTGGCGCCACTACAGATCTTTTCGTTCTTTTATGCTGCAAGTGATAACTTTGAAACGCTTTGAAATGCCGCTTGGAATTGAATCTCGCCCACTTGCGCATACAGGTGTTCTAAATTTGGTTTCCGAGCAATAACTTGAGAACTGTTCATCGAATTCTTCCCAAATTAAGCATGCATACTTTGTACCTTGCCATGCGATATTGCTTGGGATTGCGTTTCATCCACTTCTGCTTACAGGTGACGCCACCTGGTGACAAAATCTGAAATTTGTTTTCGGCCAATAACTTGAGAACTGCATGCTCATCGGATTCTTCTCAAATTTAGCATGCATGTACCATGCCAGGAGATGTTGCATGGGATTGCCTTTCACTCACTTACACTTAAAGGTGGCGCCAACTTGTGGCAAAATCCCAAATTTGTTTCCGGGTAATACCATGACATAAGATGTCGCTTGAGATTGCGTTTCGTCCACTTGCGCCTACAGGTGGCGCCTACAGGTGGCACCACCAGATGTTAAAATCAAAATTTGTTTTCCGCAATTAACTTGAGAACTGCTCGTATACGAATCTCCTCAAATTTAGCATGCATGTACCATACCAGGAGATGTTGCGTTTGATTGCCTTTCGCTCACTTGTACTTACAGGTGGCGCTACCTGGTGGCAAAATACCAAAGTTGTTTCCGGGTAATAACTTGAGAACTGCTCGTCAGATTCTTTTTAAATTTGGTATGAATATACCATGACATAAATGTCACTTGGGATTGCGTTCCTCCCACAGGTGGCACCACCTCGTGTCAAAATTTAAATTTGATTTCGTTCATCGGATTCTTCTCCAATTTGATATGCAAATACCATGCCATGAGATGTCCCTTGAGATTGTATTTCGCCTGCTTCTGCCTACAGGTGGCGACACCTGGTGGAAAAATCCAAAATTTGTTTCAGGGCAATAATTTGACAACTGCTCATCGGATTCTTCTCAAATTTGATTTTCATATGGCATAAGATGTCGCTTGGGATTGTGTTTCGCACACTTGTGCCTACAGGTGGCGACACCTGATGGCAAAATCTACATTTGGTTTCCGGGCAATAACTTGAAGACCCCTCTTCAGATTCTTCCCAAAGTTCGTATGCTGATACCATGCAATGATATGATGCTTGGGATTGCGTTTCATCCACTTGCACCTACAGGTGGCGACACCTGGTGGCAAATTTAAAATTTGGTTTTCGGGCAATAGGTTGAGGACGCCTTCAGATTCTCGTCAAATTTGGTTTGCAGATAATATGCCTTGAGATGTCGCTTGGGGTTGCATCTCGGTTACATAATTCTCATGTTTCACTGCATGGAAACTATATTACAGCAGCAGTCAACATTCAGTCAGCCGTTCTGAGTTCATCTTAAAACTTGGAGAGGCAGAAAAACCCATCCGCATCCAACGCCTATGAAGTAGCAGTTGCCTCCCTCAAGTATATCCTCTGAGACCAACAATGCTAACTAGATGTAACTGTTATCCTAAGGGATAATTGAGATACCCCCCGCCCTGCAAGACACAAGTCTCCCGTTCCGAGTAATATTTTAATACAGTATAAATAAAACCCAAGGATAGGAAGGGCCATAACTGTGTAACAAATGTGGGAATCGCATGGTAAATGTATTAAAATAGAAGCAAAATTTTAAGAGTATAGAAAATTGTATCTACAAGATGGACAAGCCGATCCTGTACCCCTCCCCAGCTTTATTGAAAGGGGGGGGGGGGGGTATAATGCTGGAATATTATAATGTAAAATACTGCTTGCTGATCAGGTGCTGATCAGGTTATCAGCACTCATTACATGAATATTTGAAGAAATTCATTTGAAGGCCTGGTAATTTTGACCAAATATTTCAGGTCATAAATAAGAGATGCAGATCTTCAACCCATATTAAACATGTGTACAAAGTTTCAGAAACATCCAGTAATAACTGTAACTAGTTAATTACACAAGAACATGCTCTATATATTGCAATATATGCAGAAAATCGACAAAGTCCGAGTCTGAGTAATTTTGACAAAAATTAATATTTCATGTCACAAATAGGAGATGCAAATCTTCAAACATGTCTACAAAGTTTAGAACCTTTTGATAAAAAAATAGTAGGAGTAGTTGATTACACTAGAAACTTGTCTCTACATGGAAATAGATCCTGAAAATGGCAAAGTCCTATAAAGTTCAAAACGTCATAAATATGTCAAAAATTCTAATTTCGCTTTGTAAATAGGACATGCACATCTTCAAATCATATACATATGTAAAGTTTCATTCAAATAGAAGCAAACTCTTAGGAGGAGTAGTCTGGACACATCTTCAAATCATAGGTAACGCAAATGTAAAGTTTCATTAAAATAGAAGCAAAATCTTAGGAGGAGTAGTCCGGACAAAATTGTGTCCTCTACATGGGAATAGATCCTGAAAATGGCAAAGTCCTATAAAGTTCAAAACGTCATAAATATGTCAAAAATTATAGTTTCGCCTTGTAAATACGACATGCACATCTTCAAATCATAGGTAACACATATGTATAGTTTCACTAAGATAGAAGCAAAATCTTAGGAGAAATAGTCCGGACAAAATTGTGTCTACAGACAGACGGACAGACGGACAAGCCGATTCCAGTATACCCTCTCCTTAACTTCGTTGCGGGGGTATACAAAATATTGCTGCCATTTCGGCGGGGGACCTAGCATTTTCTTGCTGCTTGTTTCGTTTGTCCTGGTAATATAGAACAAGTGAGAAATGACTACATTGTAGTCAAACCTGCGGCAATGGCAATAATACAGTGAAAGTCATATCAGCGGAGGTAGTGGTAATTGTAGAAAAAAGCGCCATCTGCCAGCGTTTTCATGCCAAGGGAAGTAATTTCCAACTTGTAACCCACAATTGTAGAAATTGCCGTCTATACTGAATTGACAGACGAAGTCGCAATGATCGCTATGTCAATGTCTTGGTACAAGTGTCGTGTATGCCAAGTTTCAAAACATTCGGTTCAGCCGTTGATATTCGCAAATCAAAAAGGCTTTCAAATATTTGGAAATCCAAACAGATTTCAAGGATTTAGTCAGTCTCCTTTTTCGCTTACTTTGCCGAACAAAATGGAAAATTTATATTTCCTTCAAAGCTAATTTTAAATGAATTTGGTATCAGGTCTATCACTTTGATCTGTGAAACTATGGAATGGGGTTGGAGCTTTATCGAACTGTCCAAGAGGCATAATGACACTTTTCACTATTCAAATTGAGGCCTGTGACAGTCTTGATATTAAGTTTCTGCATTTACGTGTGTTATCATTTGCAAACTAAATATCTTGACACTGTTTTCCACGCAGCAAGTCAATACCAAGACATGGATTGCTCCTTCTATATAAATGATTAACTATTCCATTCTAGGAAATATCATCTCATCTGACATATTCGGCCAAGCCTTTTCGAAGGTTGCTAATTTTATTAATTTCTTTAAAAAAAATCAAATTCTGCAAATAAGAAACATTTCTAGTCAGTATCTATGGATATCTCCCTATACTCAATTCGCGAATATGTTTGTCACTAAGTCATTCCGAATGTGATTTAAGTGAGAAATTTCAGGGCTAGTTCACTAAACAAGGTCTGTGTGTAAGAGAATGATGTCGAATTCTCGTTATTATCTTTTGGTACATCAAATTATTACATTCACGAAAATGACTGCCAAGTTAAAGTCAATATGAAAGGTATCTAATTATCAAAATCAAATTAAAAAAACCCTCCAGGAAATCAAGGCAACGAGGACAACGAGGTCAAACATATCGCTTTTATGGTCACTATCTGCTGACATATGACGTAATTTCATTCGTAAAACTGATTGACAAAGTAACGTAAATTGTGAAGTGTAGAACCAGTAAATTCTAGCAGAAATGAGCTCTGACTTGAGAGAATGATGTCAAATGCAATATGTTTCTGCCCATTGTCTGCTGATACACATAAGTATTGAATTTACGGGAGTAATTAATGCTAATCTCTAAAAGGATTCTGAGTGCCGAAGAGGACGGGAAAATCAATACCAGCGAAGTAAGACCCTGGCTTACGAGAATGAGGATAGAGATGCTGTGTTCCGAAAGAGGATCATTCAAAATAGCTATATGCCAAATTTCATGCATGTAACCGAAAGTGCACAATATAACTGCACGACTATGATGTATTTTTCGCACACAGGTTTGTCTAACTTAACTAGTCATTTCTGTAATATAAAACCAGTTGCGCATAAAGTCAATCTTGAGAATTACCAATGAGTCGGTATAGCTAAGACAGTAAGTGCAACTCCAGAGATTGGTCGGCCATTGTTTCGATTCCCACAGAGGGTTAAATTATTCTTCATTTCAAAATATATTTCCATATATGCGAATTGCTTGGGCGTAAAGTTAAACATCATACCAAATTTTCATTTCTATAAGTTAAACATCTTTATTCGGCGAAAGTTGGTGAGTTGTTCCCTTACTTCTGAAACGTAATTGTTGCGTTTTTATGATGCATGATCTATAAATTGATACCGAGTATTATTCAATGTTAATCATAATGACAATGCGTTACTTGTCTACTTCTTCACCAATTTGTGAATTATCTAGATTGGGTAGATAAAATGATTACTAGAAGTAGTGAACTTATTTTTCTACTTTCTAAGACAGTCGTCTTTGACTGGATGCAAATTAGCTGAACCACTGACAAGGCTGCGGCTCATCTTCCTTGGTATATAAGCAATTCAAGGATCTCAAAGTGTATATACATGTACTTACTGTTCAGTGAAAATGGTAATATGTGAAGCCAATGATGATGTGTCGATCGACAGCTTTTAAGCGACTGACGTAGGAGAATTGAAGTCTGAACACAAATCAACGAAGCAATAATTCATTCCACCGAATATAGTTGCAAATGAATTCAAACGTGCCTGAAGACAGGATTGTCATGTGAGATCGGAGGTTGAGAAGAAAAATGTGGCAGAGATCACACTCTCTTAACGCATGCGTATTTCAAAAAGTCACAAGAAGAAGAAGCACAACAAGAACAACAAGTGAGAAATGACTACATTGTAGTCAAAACCTGCGGCAGTGGCAATAATACAGTGAAAGGCATATCAGCGGAGGTAATGGTAGAAAAAACAACATCTGCCAGTGTTTTCATGCCCAGGGAAGTAATTTTCAGATTCTAACTCACAATTGTAGGAATTGCCTAATAGGTCTGATACCATATATATATATATTCACTTTCCCCGTTCAAAATCCAACGATTTTGACTGGTCCATGCCGTCTATACTGAATTGACAGACGAAGTCACAATTATCGGTTTGGCAATATCTTGGTATAAGTATCGTGTATGCCAAATTTCAAAACATTCGGTTCAGCCGTTGATTTTTGCAAATCAAAAAGGCTTTCAAATATTTGGAATCCAAATAAATTTCAAGGGTTTAGTCATAGCGCAAAAATCTACGCTCTTCAGTCTCCCTTCTCGCTTACGTTGCCGAGCATAATGGAAAGTTTATATTTCCTTAATTTTCAATGAATTTAGTATAAGGTCTATCACTCTGATCTGTGAAATTATGGAATGGGGTTGAAGGCTTTATCAAACTGTCCAAGAGGCATAATGACACTTTTCACTATTAAATTAAGGCCTGTGACAGTCTTGATATTCAATTGGACTAATTAATTAAGTTTCTGTATTTGCGTGTCACCTGCAAACTAAATACCTTGACACTATTTTCCATGCAGCGAGTCAATACCAAGACATTAACTATTTCATTCTTAGGAAATATCATCTCATCTGACAAGTTCAAACTTGCCTTTTCGAAGGTAATTTAAGTGGAAAATGTCAGGGCTAGTTCACTAAACAAGGTATGTGTGTAAGAGAATGATGTCGAATTCTCCTCTCCTGGAAATCAAGGCCCTAGCTTTTGACAACGAGGACAAATAGATCGCTTTTATGGTCAGCATCTGCTAATAAATGACGTCCTTCCATTCGTAAAACTGACAAAGTAACGTAAATTTTGTATAGAACCAGTAAATTCTAGCAGAAATGGGCTCTGACTTGAGAGAATGATGTCAAATGCAATATGTTTCTGCGCATTGTCTGCTGATACACATAAGTATTGAATTTTCGGAAGTGATTAATGCTATTCTAAAGTGATTCTGAGTGCGGAAGAGGACGGGAACATCAATATCAGCGAATCAAGGCCCTGGCTTGCGAGAATGAGGATAGAGAGGCTGTGTTCTGAAAGAGAATCATTCAAAATAGCTATTTGCCGAATGTCATGCAACCGAAAGTGCACAATATAACTGCACGACTGCGGCGAGGTATTGTTCGCGCACAGGGGTGTCCAACTCATTAAATACTACATAGTCATTTCTGTCTCTTCGAAGTGGGCTACCATTTGAAATTGTCCGGTAATGAGTGAGTCCATCTGAATCCTTTCGTCGGCAAAATAATCATTCAAGATTCAAGATTTTATTGTACAAACACCAGTCAAAGACAGAGTACAAAATTTTAAGAGGAATACAACTAGAGAAAAAATGGAACAGTGACATGAATATTAATATTTATATATATGTTATATCTGAGAGATATGTTATATTTGAGTGTTACTGTTGATATTAGAACCTTGATTTTTAGGATTAAAGTGCATCAGGGGACTGTTGCCAGCATGTTTCGAGTGGACCTACTTTTGATAAAAATTTCTGGTGATTTTTGATTAAAATCACTGGTGATTCTAACTTGGGCCGTGCCCATCTTAAAATTGGCAGGATTTCAACTGGGGGTCCAAGAGTTCAGTGCGTGTCTGAGTCCTAATGCATACACTACTTCGTAGGTCCTCTGACATTATTCACACTGGGCATGAAGGAGCATTAGGGGACTGTTGCCAGCATGTTTCGAGTGGACCTACTTTTGATGAAAATTTCTAGGGATTTTTGATTAAAATCACTGGTGATTCTAACTTGGGCCGTTCCCATCTTAATATTGGCAGGATTTCAACTGGGGGTACAAGAGCACAGTGCGTGTCGGAGTCCTAACGCCTACCCTACTTCGTAGGTCCTTTGACGTTATTCACACTATTCTCATATATAATAATTAACGAAGCAATAATTCATTCCATCGAATATAGTTGCAAATGAATTTCAAACGCGCTTGAAGACAGTATTGTCATGTGAGATCGGAGGTTGAAAAGAAAAGTGTGGCAGAGATCACACTCTCTTAGCGCATGCGCATTTCAAAAAGTCACAAGAACAAGAACAACAACAAGAACAACAAGTGAGAAATGACTACATTGTAGTCAAAACCTGCGGCAGTGGCAATAATACAGTGAAAGACATATCAGCGGAGGTAGTGGTAATTGTAGAAAAAAAGCGCCATCTGCAAGTGTTTTCATGCCAAGGGAAGTAATTTTCAACTTCTAACCCACAATTGCAGGAATTGACTAATAGATTTGACACAATATATATATATTCGCTTTCCTCGTTCAAAATCCGACGATGTTGACTGGTCCGTGCCGTCTATACTGAATTGACAGACGAAGTCACAATAATCGCTTTGGCAATGTCTTGGTACAAGTATCGTGAATTCCAAGTTTCAAAACATTCCGTTCAGCCGTTGATTTTTGCAAATCAAAAAGGCTTTCAAATATTTGGAAATCCAAACAAATTTCAAGGATTTAGTCATAGCGCGAACATCTACGCTCTTCAGTCTCCCTTCTCGCTTACTTTGCCGAGCAAAATGGAAAATTTATATTTCCGTCAAAGTTAATTTTCAATGAATTTATTATCAGGTCTATCACTTTGATCTGTGAAACTATGGAATGGGGTTGAAGGCTTTATCGAACTGTTCAAGAGGCATAATGACATTTTTCACGATTCAAATTGAGGCCTGTGACAGTCTTGATATTCGATTAGAATATAATAAATTAAGTTTCTGCATTTATGTGCGTTATCATCTGCAAACTAAATACGGTACCTTGACACTCTTTTCCATGCAGCAAGCCAATATCAATGCATGATTTGCTCCTTCTATACAAATGATTACCTATTTCATCCTTAGGAGATATCACCTCATCCGACATGTTTGGTCAAGCCTTTTCGAAGGTTGATAATTTTATTAATTTTTTTTTTTAAGTCAAATTCTGCAAATAAGAAACATTTCTTGTCAGTATCTATGGATATCGCCCTATAATCAATTCGCGAATATGTTTGTCATTAAGTCATTCGGGAGGTGATTTAAGTGCGAAATTTCAGGGTTAGTTCACTAAACAAGGTCTGCGTGTATAAGAGAATCATGTCGAATTCTCGTTATTATCTTTTGGTACATCAAATTATTGCGTTCGCGAAAATGACTTCCAAGTCAATATGAAAGGTATCAAAATAAATTTAAAAAACTCTCAAGGAAATCAAGGTCCTAGCTTTTGACAACGAGATCAAATAGATCGCTTTTATGGTCAGTATCTGCTAATATATGACGTAATTTCATTCGTAAAACTGATTGACAAAGTAACGTAAATTGTGAAGTGTAGAACCAGTAAGTTCTAGCAGAAATGGGCTCTGACTTGAGAGAATGATGTCAAATGCAACATGTTTCTGCCCGTTGTCTGCTGATACACATAAGTATTGATTTTACGGAAGTGATTAATGCAATTCTAAAGGGATTATGGGTGCGGAAGAGGACGAGAACATCAATACCAGCGAAGCAAGGCCCTGGCTTGCGAGAATGAGGATAGAGGGACTGTGTTCCGAAAGAGGATCATTCGAAATAGCTATGTGCCAAATTTCATGCTTGTAACCGAAAGTACACAATATAACTATGATGTACTGTTCGCGCATAGGGTTGTCGGACTCATTAAGTACTACATAGTCATTTATGTATTATAAAACCGTTTGCGCATAAAGTCAGTTTTGAGTATTATCAATGAGTCGGTATAGCTAAGACATTGACAACGAGGTCAAATAGATCGCTTTTATGGTCAGTATCTGCTAATATATGACGTAATTTCATTCGTAAAACTGATTGACAAAGTAACGTAAATTGTGAAGTGTAGAACCAGTAAGTTCTAGCAGAAATGGGCTCTGACTTGAGAGAATGATGTCAAATGCAACATGTTTCTGCCCGTTGTCTGCTGATACACATAAGTATTGATTTTACGGAAGTGATTAATGCAATTCTAAAGGGATTATGAGTGCGGAAGAGGACGAGAACATCAATACCAGCGAAGCAAGGCCCTGGCTTGCGAGAATGAGGATAGAGGGACTGGTTCCGAAAGAGGATCATTCGAAATAGCTATGTGCCAAATTTCATGCTTGTAACCGAAAGTACACAATATAACTATGATGTACTGTTCGCGCATAGGGTTGTCGGACTCATTAAATAGTACATAGTCATTTATGTATTATAAAACCGTTTGCGCATAAAGTCAGTTTTGAGTATTATCAATGAATCGGTATAGCTACCATTAAGTGCAAGTCCAGGGATTGGAGGGTCATTGTTTCGATTCCCACAGAGGGTTAAGTTATTCTTCCTTTCAAAACATATTTCCATATATGCGAATTGCTTGGGGGTAAAGTTAAACATCTTTATTCGGTGAAAGTTGCTGAGTTGTTCCGCTTACTTCTCAAACGTAATTGTTGCGTTTGTTTTTATGATGCATGATCTATAATTTGATACCAAGTATTATTCAATGTTAATCATAATGATAATGCGTTACTTGTTATGCTTCTTCGCCAATTTGTGTTTTATCTAGATTGGGTAGATAAAATGATTACTAGAAGTAGTGAACTTATTTTTCTACTTTCTAAGACAGTCGCCTAAGACAGTCGCCTGGGACTGTATGCAAATTAGCTGAACCACCGACAAGGTTGCGGCTCATCTTCTTTGGTATATAAGAAATCCAAGGATCTTAAATTGTGTATACATCTGCATACTGTTCAATGAAAATGGTAATATCTGAAGACAGTGACTGATGTGACGACCGACAGCTTTAAAGCGACTGGCGTAAGAGAATTGAAGTCTGAACGGAAATCAACGAAGCAATAATTCATTCCACCGAATATAGTTGCAAATGAATTCAAACGCGCTTGAAGACAGTGGTTTCATGTGAGATCGGAGGTTGAAAAGAAAAGTGTGGCAGAGATCACACTCTCTTAGCGCATGCGCATTTCAAAAAGTCACAAGAACAAGAAGAAGAAGAACAACAACAACGCGAGCCTCCCGTAGACCTGCGTGCCGCAGGTAACAACGCGAGCCTCCCGTAGACCTGCGTGCCGCAGGTAACAACAACAACCCGAGCCTCCTGTAGACCTGCGTGTCGCAGGTAAAAAGAGGAACATGTATATGCGATTGCCCACTTGATGAAGACTTAAGGTTTGAACTGTAGCAAGAGGCCAAGTTTGTTTGTGGATGTGATAAAAGTTTTCTTGGTCTTCCTGATAAGGATAAATCGCCTTTTGTACTCGGAAACCCACAAATGCACTTGTTTCTGCCAAAGCATTAGAGCGTAGGATATATTTTTTAATCGTAATGCTGTATATATAGGTGTCCGTCTCTCATAACACTATTTAGAGTGGCACTTATAACTATAACTTTTAACATTGTTTTTTTTTATATGCGTTATTTGTGGTGAGACGTTAATATCTATCTCTATCTATCTATCTATCTATCTAGTATAGTCAGTATCGTCACGGGGAATCATAATACTGTCAGGGAAAGAGACGCTGACACATTCTCTAGTGCTGGTGTATATACTCATCATGCAGCTTTACATGTTGATCGCAGTTGTCATGTAGGTAAGAAGGGTGTCGTTTAATTTGGATCGGTCCAGAGCATTTCCCCATTCTCAAAGATATAAAACCAATAAATGAGATCAATATAAACGTGTATACAGTATGTAGAATAACTAACATCCTTTATAACATATCCATTTTCTTTCAGTTCCATTCCAGAAGTAGAACATCACCTTTAAGTATCAACATCAATACGACTGCATACATTGTAAACTCAAGCACAAAGAGACGACCGTGTGATTATCTTTTAGCCACATCGTAATACCAGAAGTACCGCAAATTACTGAGACTGAGGGGAAGGTTCACTCACATGCGGTTTTTTTTTTTCACGAGAGCCAGCAAAGCCAACATCTTGGGAAGCTTACTTAAGCTAAAATGCTAAAATTATTCTAACAACATTTATTGTGTGACTTTCCTGAACAGTTGAACCGACACGGCATGAATATGCGGTAATATGCGATACTTCTGGGATTACGATGTGTCTTATTGCCGTACAGTACCCAGTAGTTGTATTTTCTGGGGATACTGTCTGTGGTAATGTAATAATGTCATAGTAATAAAATCTTCCCCAAAAATGAAATATTGCTTTAAAACTCCCAAGAAGCCGTTCTGGTATGTTAATTTATCCCGAACCCTACTTAAACCACCTAAGCTAGCGATCTTGTACGGTAGGCCCCGGGGAATATGCGTTCATCACATCACACATTACCCAGAGGCACGTAAAACACATTAGATTGCGTTGGCCAGGTTCCCCCATTACAATCGATCACATTTCCTGCCGGTGCAGGAATCACATTATATACTTTGATCAGTTTGATATACTGTATGTTTATAGCTGATCATTTTTCTGGTAGGCGATTGAAGATACAGTCGTTTCCATTTTGGAGTCAGAGGAATAGATATTGAATATGACTGCTGCTGAGGCCAACAGTTGAGATGAGCCATCATCATCCAAACTGCCAAACATGCACATAAGAAACTCTCTTGCATATCGTTTCAATTTAAATAAAAGTAAATTTTCATAAGGCATATCACGTTAACGGTTTTCGTCACATAAAAGGGGGATACAATTATTCAGGTATTAGCTGCTGTGTGAAGACCTGAGATTTCAACGAGATTCTGTTTTCCATGATCGTATACAGATGTACAGTTGATCCTATATTTGGACGTCTTTCAATATAGACAGATGAACTTACTACATGTTACAGTATATGTGTTCCCGGTTCCATCTGACGTTAAATGCCCTTATATGTTTCTTCTCGGTTTTAAATCACTCTGCCACACCCCATTGCTGTACTAAGTTTTTAATTTTGGCGACCAAAAACGCCTGGCGTTTGAGGGCTTTTTGATGTCTGTTTTAGCTTTGTCACTGCCTGTAACCCCACACCTATCCGGACAAATATTCACGACATTTTGATAAACAATGACGCCTTTCCGACCGGATACAGTTCATATTTCTGGCCCCAAGTGGGCGTTAAATGCCAATTTTGAGTCCCCATCTTCCCGACCTTCATGGATATCTCTTTCATGTTATTCTAAGCACATTTCGATGCCAATCGATACACTTACACATTTTACAGTATATACATGTTCGACATATGTTCCCACAATACTGTCGAAGTTTACCGACGTTTCGAGCAAAAATGTGACCGAACACATACACAAACAGAGACGTTTCCAACAATTATAGTAATATGTGATCTTGTTCATGTATGGATGTTGAATTATAGTAATATGTGATATTGTTCTTGTATGGATGTTGAATTATAGAAATATGTGATCTTGTTCATGTATGGATGTTGAATTATAGTAATATGTGATCTTGCTCTTGTATGGATATTGAATTATAGTAATATGTGATCTTGTTCTTGTATGGATGTTGAATTATAGTAATATGTGATCTTGTTCTTGCATGGATGTTGACTGTATTGCTTTATTCGATAGATACTAAATCAATTAGTCACACATAATATGCAGAATCTGAAATTGTGATCAACCAGGCGAGCAGATATGCCCGCCAGAGATATGCAATTTGTCACGCCCATGATTAACACGTCGAATTGTCAATCACGTCTGATTAAATCAAAGCCATTCATTTAGTTTTCACTATTGAACCGTGGGTTACTATTGTTTGGCCTCGAAACCCGAATTGAGCAGCCGTGATTTATTACCTGGGCCTGTCCGAAAACCTAACTTTTCAAGGGGGACATAACATTGCTCAAAAGAGAATCTGTCCCATTTTTCATTTCTGGTGTTCATATATACATGAATCATGCATGTAGCTTTATATACTGGTGGCAGATTTCGCATCGTGTGCACGAATGCAAGCTTTGAGTGGCCTATATTGAGGAGATAAATACTGAAATGTCTCTGCACCTCGTAATAATTATTTGATGGACTTTAAATACATTGAACTTTGTTCAGTTGATGATGGATCTTAATCCAATTGTAGCTATAAAAAAATCTCCTATATACATGTAGCTTGTATATGCTGGACGAATTAAGCGTACGGTATGTGCTACGATGATTGCTGATTGTTGCATAAGATACGGTGGTCGTATCTAGGGGAGCATATACAAAAATGGCAAGTCTTAGACGATTTCGCAATTGTACATTGTCTGTAATTCTGTAATACCATAATTCAGTGTTGCCTGTACCAGTGGCATAAATCATCTTCAAGCAAAAAGGTCACCATATAGCTCCATCAATCATTTTGGTATTTTCTATCATAACGTTAAATTATCAGACGGAGATTCGGGATCTTCGCAAAATTTTGTGTCGTTAAGGGAGTAAAACAGGAGAGTGGTTTCCTAAGCATGGTAATGTATCTATATAAGCTGTGAATATAGGATCGTACCTAAAGGTGTCACACAAATGGAAGCATATTTATTGCTTACTTTTGTCACAACTACAAACAACGACAAACAATATGTGCCATCTTTGCCTACAGTTATATTTGATTTTTCAGGATATAATCTTTATTCTTTTCAAGATGAAATTATACACATACGTCTTCGTATCAAGAACTTACATAAAATAGAAAAAGGAACGGATAAGTTTTGTTATTATTGCAATAAAGAAAATGGAAGTATAGAACATTTGTAACAAATATGAAGTCTAATGTGCAGAGAGCAATAAATGACAGAAAGAAACAAGTCAAATCTTACAAATGATAAAATAATATGAACCTAGGATAGGCGGTAATACTTGTTGAATTACAAGCGTCTGGTCGGTCATTCATAACTCAGCCGTCGTCCATTAGTATATCCGAGTCATAACACCTTGATGCCGATTCGAGAAGATATACTTAGACTAATGAATTCAAACTTCAACGTTCATATAAATATTCTTCTTCGTTAAAAATCAATATTGAATGGAAAAGGTTATTGTTATATATTTTCCATAGGAGATTTCTTTCAAAGGGTTCATATACTGGTAAGGGATTTCAAAATTGTGTGTGTGTATTTGCAAAGTATATTTCTGAAACCGGGTGTGCTTTTGCACATTTCTATGTAATTAGCTTTCAATTTGATTATTGTATTATCCTGTATGTTTGTAAATAAGAAAACAGCATTAATAAAGAACAATTTTTTTTAAGCAATAATCTTGCCATATATGGTCATTTTATTTTTACATTTGTTGTACCCCATTCAGTCATATCGGTGTGCGGGGACGGGAAGGAAATACCCCAGCTCTGCTTAATTCCTCTGCCAGTAGGAAGCTTCACCAGGCATGCATTACCTTCTGCTTCGCTGTCAGGGTCTCACGCATCCGAATAACCTCAGATATAACGTCACGGAATATATATATCTGACTTCAGCGCTATAAGAATCTCGTGCGAATTTCAAACTACAATTTGTTAGCCAATTTGATGGCTAGCTTGGTGAAATAATTTCAAAATTCCACCCATAATAAATAAACACGGTAGCACGTGGACCAATGCAGTAAACATTATTGGGAAACAGTATCAAAATGTCATCATTTCCAGACAGTGTGCGTGATAAACGTAGACCTCAAAGGGTTTACTCCCGCCGAAAAATCTGGCTTTGTTAGGGCGGTAGAAAATGTCAAAAGATCTTACCGTGCGGAGGTGTTAATATACGTGAACTCAACGTCAAACATTGTCAAAGTGAAAAGACAGAAAGTGTCGTGATTGGCTTATTATGGGATCTCCTAGAATATTGGCGAACATTTCGCACGAAGTTTTCATAGCGTTACGTCTAGATAGTGTTCTCCTGATTTACCATCTTGGTTTACCTAGATTGGGTCTGACGGACAATACTGGATTTGAGCCGACGCCATCCGTCGTCAGGATATACAAATATAACAAGCTATGTTTAACTGAGATGACTGATATCAGCCCCGACTCACCAATATATTATTCCACAACATATAGTTCTAGGATTGCAGAGGATGGATCAGAACCTTTTTCTATTCGTAGTTTTCTGATTGACACCAACATGTGGTGTAATATTTAAACTCCTTACATAGCCTGATGAAAAGGTGATGAGTTAGAACCCTTTTTTATGATCACCTTTAAAAATGATGGCCATCACCTCGGAAGAGTTATGAGCAATGATTGTAAATTTAGGTCATCACCTTTTAATGGTGATGAGGCAACATCATCACCCTTAAAAGGTGATGGCTATCGCTCATCACCTTTTAAAGGTGATGACCAGGTCTGATCACCATTAAAGGGTGATGGGCCACCCCACCTTTTTTCTGGTTGTTTATTATATGTATACCAGAGCTTGGAGTGATTGTTTGCTTGCATAGCTTGTACCCGTGTACGTGGGGACAGAGCTAATGATTATTCCCCACAATGCTATTTCAACAAATGCTGAAATGTCCCGAAGCATTGGTAGTGTCGGTAGCCAAGCTCGATTAAGAGTGTCCTCGAAACCATGACAACCGACGTTTAATAAAGCTTCTTGTATCTTGAGACACCTTGATCAATCGGAATTCATTTATGCGTTGTCTGATTTGCTGAATTCCTACGGCGACAGATTCGAAGTGTGAAGATCAGAAAATATGAGGGCGTTTGGGAAGGCTTCCCAGGGCCATCACACTCGTCGCAATGGATTCCTCTTAAATTACGTGATTTGTGCCGTTATCATATTTGATATCTTTAAAAATATTTTCTATTTAGACCTTGGTAAACAAACAGATATATAGCCTTAGGATCAATGAACACATATCGATTCAACGCTTTTTTCTTCAGCCAAACCATTTTTGACCGCGACCAGAAAGATATATGTCGAATTTACCTGATTTCTACAATGCTAAGCTTGTGAACACGATATTCGAACATTCCATTCAATATTCTCACAGTGGACTCTATTTTATCAAAGAAATCTCTCATACGTTATTTTATCAACTTGATAGAAAAAGGATCCTTATTACTGACGTTGAAATTCTTCGCGAACAACGTCTGTATGTGGAGTGGCGGCGCTGATGAGTGAAATACAAGCGTCTCGTCCGTCGTTCAATATTCAGCTGTCGTCCAATAAAGAATTCCGCGTCCATAATCCAAAGATCTAATTCAAATAACAGGATTAGCGCAAAAAAAACAGATCATAGTATAGAACTAGGCTAGTTACCTGCAAGATAAAGCGGTCAACAGAATTCAATGATGCTGGCAAGACATCATGACGTTCCAAAAGTCCGCATCGTTGATCAGTATTCTTAATCCATAAGTTTCGTTGTAAAGTCGTATCTAGAGTTTCTGTAATGATGCCTTGTAACGTTGATTATAATCGTCACATTTAACACAGGATCTAACCAATTCTATTAGGCGAGAAATATGTATACGCCATATGGAGGTACCCCTGCAATGTTACTCTCCGGAAAGGGATAGTTTACGATGTCGAATTTGTAGTCACCTCTTTTGTCGTGAAGTCGGCGAGAGAGAAGGCCCGCTTCATTTGTATAGATACATAGGTCTAAATATGATGTGCCGTAATGGATATCTGTAGTTTCAAATCCAGTGAAGGTTGATATTTATTCTTCACTCTGCCATTTATATAGGAACAAGATTTGAAATGGTCGGTTTTTCAAAGCGTCTGCATATAGTCGTACCATAAGAGAACAGATATAGGTCAGCCAAATGAGGTGCACAATTAGTACCCATTCGAATACCTATACCGTTGACACAGTGTGTTGCCATGTTTCACAAACATATTATTAATGAGAAATTCAAGCAACTCTACAAACATGGAAACATCTCATGAATGATATCTCTTGTATGTGCTGTAGCGCTACAGGATGCTTTATGGCTTCTGACATTAATATATCGGCGATCAGTCTTCTTGAACACCGATACTATCAATGAACTAAGTGGGTGAGTGTGAGTAAATAGGATTTTACGTCGTTTTCAACAATTTTTTCAGTCATATCACGACGGTGCCTACATGTGCCAGAACACGAGAGTGTCCACAGTTCCTATTATCCTGGACACTGATTAACCCAGCCAATACAGCACCCGGTCTCCCATTCAATTAATAAACTAAGACGGTCAATAAGGTCTTAATGAGGGATTGTAGTAAAGAGAATAGAGAGTCGGTGAATCCCATGTGTCCTTTCGCATCAAGTTTTTCCGTTAGACATATTGAGTTTTTCAATATCCACATACATTCAACACCATGGTTTTTAGAAATAGTAAAGCAATAGCTTTCCCATAATGCAGGGAAATGAAAACATAGGCAGTATTGGTATACTAGTGCATATGATTAGTACCGTATAGTAATGTCATACATATAGTATAGTAGCTCAGGCTAAACTAAAGGTTAGGTGAAATGATTGATGTAGAAAGCATTAATGATAATATGGACATGTAGAATTCTGACCTTAAAATAAACAACAAACAGGGGGTGATTTATTGTTTACTAACGCGAGTCTTCAGTGAAATGTCGGCTGACTTTAACCCTATCTAACCTGGGAGAGTTGGAGGTGTCACCGCAGTACCGAACCCCTGGTTTTTTTAACTTAGTGACATCTTAAATGAAAGACAAAGTTTCCTTCAATTTTGCTATCAAATAATTGCATTCCACATCATATGATTTACCTTAAAGCTTTTGTATGAACCATTTGTGTCCACACATGTAACTTACTATATTAATTGCAACTGAGTTTCTAAAGTTTGGGTGCACACTGTGCATGATCAATTTCCTGAATTGAATTGAATTCAACCATGTGGCTCTTCAAACTGACAGATGATGGCATGCAGTTGTCAGTGTGGTTGTTTCATGTACAGGGAGCTTTCTATGGCTTTCATGCCAGCACACCGACCACTACCCTCGAGGAGAGTATGCCCCCACCCCCAGGGCGCCAAGCCGCCCCCTCTATCTTCCAAACTAGCCCAATATATTGTGTTTGAGCATATATATCCAATATATCTTGGCAAAAACTTGAAATTTGTGTGTAGTCTGCAATATTGGTATAATTCTGCCACCCCTCAATGAATTGCAACCCAAAAAGGTCTCAATTCAGGCACCGACCCATGTTTTTTGTATTTGGTAAGTGAGTCCCTTGTCTATTGATCTTGCTTGGAATTGTTTTTCGTGTCAATCCACCTCTGGGTGGCACCACTTGGGGGTCAAGTCAAAACTGCATTTTCAGACAATAACTTTTGAAAATCTTAAGGATTCTTTCCAAATTTGGTTTGTGGGTACCTTGCCTCAAGATCTGGCCTGAGAATATTTTTCGTGTTGAATCGTATATAGGTGGCGCCGCCTGAAAGCTAAGTGTTTCCAGACAATAACTTTTGAAAACCTGGACCGTCTCATTCCAAATTTGGTATGTAGGTACCTCGCCACAATTTCTCATTTGGCATTGTTTTTCATGCCGATCCACATATAGGCGGCACCACCTGGGGGCAAATTTAAAATTATGTTCCGGACAATAACTTTTTAAAACTGGAATGGATTCTTTCCAAGTTTGGTATATGAATACCTTACCTGAAGGCTTCGCTTGGGATTATTTTTCTTGTCGATCTGCTCATAGGTGGCGCCACCTGTAGACCAATTTAACCTTTTCTATTTCCAGTGTCAAGGTATCTTGCCTCAAGATCTCGGTTGGGATTATTGTTTATGCCAACACATGGCGCTACCTGTGGGCCAAGGTAAAATTGCATTTCCGGACAGTAACTGTTGGACCTGAACGGATTCTTTCAAATTTGGTATGTGGGTACCTTCCCTCAAATTCTTTCAAATTTGGTATGTGGGTACCTTCCCTCAAGGTATCTTATGGGGCCATGTTAATGATGTTTTTCCTAAATTTTACATTTTTACTTTCTTCACAAATAATGAGTGTTTCCTTTACTAAAGACGCAAAAGGGATGCCTCCTGGATAGTATTCGATCGACTGTATCTACATGTATAGCTTGTCACAAATTTGTTCACTTGTACAACGATTATTCCAAACTTTCATTCAAGACGACAAATCACGTATTATCGACCAATCTCCTTGCTTAGCTGTGTGGGGAAAATAATGGAACGTATTGTGTTCGTTTATTATAATTAATATAACCATTTTCACTCGAATAGACTATTCTTTAAATTTCAAGCAGGATTTCTTCCTGTCACTCTACTGTCTTCCAACTTATCGAATTATATCATAGTCTATGTGAATCAATGGACGAAGGTGCACATTCATGCGTGTTTTTTGGTGACATATCAAAGGCATTTGATACTGTCTGGCATAATGGCCTACTCTTTTAACTACAACAATATGGCATAGAGGGTGCAGTACTCGAATGGCTTCAAAGTTATCTTAGTGGCAGATCCCAGAGTGTATCTGTTGGGAATACGTCTTCAAATATTCGTACCACTAATGCTGGAGTTCCTCAAGGCGCGGTATATATATTAATAATATATATATTAATGATATAGCGGACAAAATTACAAGTTTCACCCGACTATGTCTCTGCATTGCAAATCTGTGGACATTACCGAAATTGAACTGACTATGAATCATGACACGAAAGTCTTACTCGAATGGTCCAAACAATGGCTCTTACAGTTTAACGCCGTTAAAACAATTTTACTCTTATTCAGTAATAGAAATTTGCTAAACCAACCTGAAATTGTTTTTGACGGAACTTTACTACAAGTATCAAATTTCCATCGACACCTGGGTGTATTCTTCCAAGATGATTGTAAATGGGGAACTCATATCGATCATATTATTGAAACAGCCACTAAGCGAATTGGATTAATGCGAAAACTTAAGCTCAAGCTTAGCAGAAATGCTTTAGCACAGGTCTATCTGAGCTTTGTGAGACCAATCATGGAATATGCCTCGGTTGTTTGGGACGGCTGTTCATTAACCGATTCAGCAAAATTAGAAAAAATCCAATTATCCGCCGGGCGAATCGTCACTGGCCTGCCAATGTTGGCAAGAAGAGAGGCAATCTATTCCGAAACTGGATGGGAAACATTGAAAGTTAGAAGGGAAAAAATGAAAATGGAAATTATGCAAAAAATTTATAACGACGAGGCTCCGGAATATGTTTGCAATTTGATCACGCCCTTAGTTGGGGAGGTGACGCCTTATAACCTGAGAAATAATCTTAACTACGTGATCCCCAGAACCAGACTCAACATCTTTAAAAATTCTTTCGTCCCTTCAACTATACAGCTTTGGAACAATACTGATACTGAAACAAGAAATAGAGCTGAAGGTAGACAACTTAAATCTGTACCGAAATACGATTCTTTTGACACTAGAAAATTCAATATAATACAAACACAGATGAGACATAACTGCAGCCAATTAAACTCTGACTTGTCCCGGTTTAATATGGTCGCTGATGCGGGTTGTGATTGTGAAGACTTCTCAGAGGATGCCCAACTTTTTTTCTTCCATTGTCACAAATATGAAGAAATTAGGGATGTAATGGTTGATAACCTACCAACTCCAATTTCTACCCGGGACATCCTTGGGGGAACGATTCATTGTCGCCTGAAATCAATGTTAAAATTTTCCAAGCCGTTCAAAAATTCATAGGAGATAGTGGAAGATTTGACTGAGTTGATCACGGATACAGGGGTCCAACACATGCTCGAATGTGTATGGTTATTCTACGGCATACCACCCCCTTCACCCCTTTCACCTTCATTTTTTTCTCCTGCCAGAAACACCATTTACAGTTTAACATGTACCGGTAAACCCAAGTCTAATATTATTTATCTATTTGTATACTATTTTATGCATAAACTGTCCAGCTGCCTAATTATTGCTATGTAGGGAGAGTGGTTCATAAGTTGCAATAACTTGTCCACAATCCCATTGCCTATTAAGGACAATAAAATAAGTTTAAAACAAAACAATCACATATCTGTTGTGTTTTCCACTACCATAACTCAGAATTGCACGACCGTTTGTCAAATTGGTTTGCACTGTGAGACATTATAGTGAGGTGGCTTAGGGCCATATTTTCGGAAGATCGTGACACGCGGATCCAAAGCACCAAACTTGGCGCATCTATGACTTGAGGCATATAAAACAATATCAGAAGGGGTGCCCGTTGCTCTGGGCTCTGTGATGCCCTCTGGCCCCCAAAAGGTCATCTGAGGGGCAATATTGTCATTCAAAGACTCGTTAGCCTCTCAACAGCTTCGTTATTTTAATTATCCTTCAGGCTGGGAAGCTGAAACTTGCCACCCTGTATCACTGGTTCAAGCGCTATCAGAAAATGCCACAAACTCCAATATGGCGGCCATGATGACATCACAGTGACATGATATTCCAAAAATAAGCCATTTTGGATTTTTCGGCCCGATTTTTGCATATTTTTTTTCACTGAAACTGCCTGGTAAATTAGTAAACAATCATTTTATTCGAGAAAAATACTTTTGAGCACTTTTACGTAAAAAAACACATTAATTTTGAAGGAATACGACGAAAACAGAACTTTTCACTCACATCCGAATGTCATCCATTTTGAACTTACTCAAGATGCTCTGCTCAGAGTATTATGCTACAGGCTCAAAATAACCTCAATATCATAAGCTATAACTGCGCTAAGTTACAGCTCTCAACATTACTTCATGTTGGAGCACTAGGAAAAGTTCTCTGGCAAGGGAGCGGGGTGACTGAAACCACCTAAACCAATTAGGTTTACATAATCGCATGTGTAAAAGGAAACAATCGCCGCTTATCCATGTAAAACTTGACAATTTAGCTTTCCATCTCGTAAAATGGAAAATAAGATGGAAATGCTCAGGGCTGGACAGGTTATTTTTGCATTTACCAAGTTTATCCCATGTTGAGGCGTTTACTCTACTAGACGTCCTCGATGCTGATCCATTTAAATCCAAAGAGTTATTTTTTAGCTAATCTGTCATCACAGTTCCCGAGATAGCGTATCTAATTCCGTTTAAGCCGGTGCTATTGGCCGTGTGGATACTTCATAATCTCCACATGAACCTCTGCAATAAATTACAACACATATAAGGGATACTAAGGCTACGTCCGAGAAGCCACCGTATTCTCGGGTCTGCATGTGAGGTGCCAAGGGAAGCTTTCGAGGGTCATATGGTTGATTTATAGTTTCCAGACGTCGTCAAGTTTTCCGACCTCATGCTTATCGCTCCAATTTCAATCTTTCTACTTTCAAGTGTGAGATATGAATAGCTGATTAACAAGAGTTACTCGTTTTTAGTTCTACGCGTCTCTGTTTATTTATTTGTGGCCGCCGTATATAGCCACAGTTTTGGAGGTGTGAGGGTAAACCTGATAAGAAGAATCCCAAAAGGGGCATCTTACGCCTGATGGAGGCGGGGTAGCTTTTCTGGAAGACCGTGAAATTACGTCGGGATAGCTAAAAGTGCTATAGTCTCAGAAAAGATACTTAAAACCAAGAAGAAAACAAAAGGGCATTTAACACCCAATGGGAACCGAGAACATGCAACAAACAATTTACATGTTATAACACTGGTCTATGTATTGCCAGTGATTTGGTCACAACTTTGGTCGAATGTTCATGGGACTTTGTCAGGATGTCATGGCTGTGGGATTACCAAGGGTGAAAATAGCATCCCGCAATCTTTTTTTTTTGTCAATAGGCTGTCGAACAGTTTCAGGTTAGCTAAAGGGATCTGAGAGAGCGAATAGACACGGGAAAAGGATGGGAAAGTGCAATTAACGCCCATTGAGAGAGAAGAACATAAAATTAACATTAAAGTGATCGTAAACCCTCAAGTAAAGTTTCCATCGAATGAAATACCATGGCAAACAGTGTGGGAAAATATTTATTGTCATTTTTTACGATTTTATTACACAGAATAAACTGCAATTAAAGCATGGTATTCTATGGTGGTCTGCTGCAATCATATCTAGGTCCGGTGACGTTACACTGCCTTAATACATATATTTCAAACTTTGTATGCACTTTACAATGCTTGATTCCAGCTTAAGATGTGTATACTTTGAGTTTTAACAGACTCACTGTTTCAATGTGCATGTTTCACCAAAATCTGGGACATGGTAACTCATACGTGTCAAGTCAATTTGAATGTTGCATTTAATTTCTCTGATTTTGGTGAAACATGCACATTGGAACAGTGAGTCTATGTTGAAACTCAGGTATACACACCTTAAGCTTGAATCAAGCATTGGAAAGTGCATACACAGTTTGAAATATACGTGTTAAGGCAGTGTGACGTCACCGGACCTAGATATGATTGCAACAAACCACCATAGAATACCATGCTTTATTTGCAGTTTACTCTGTGTAATAAAATTGTAAAAAATTACAATAAATATTTTCTGACACTGTTCGCAATGGTCTTTTATTTGATGGAAACTTTACTTGAGGGTTTACGATCACTTTAAAATTAAATTTTGTTATATTTTCTGGTAGCACTGGAACCAAAGATATAGTGTGGCAAGTTTCAGCTTCCTAGCCTTAAGGATAACGAAAATAATGAAGCTAATATGAAGCTATCTATTTTTTTCATTGATAATATTTCCCCTCAGATGCCCTTTTGGGGGCCAGAGGGCCTCACACGATCCAAAGCATTGGGCACCCCTTCTGATATTGTTCTGTATGCCTCAAGCAATGAATGTTCCAAGTTTGGTGATGTGGACCTGCTAAGCCACCTCAGTATTATACCTAGGCTTCGGTTAGTCTTTGACTTAGACACAGCTTCTCTCAGTCGGTCATTTCTAGCAAAATAAAAATAAAAATTTTGGTTGAAGCTAATATCAATAGTCGTTTTATGCCATATAGCGTGAATACGTATTGCGCTTTCAGGTCTAAAAATCTCTCACTGCATTAGTATTCGGAATAATGGAGTACAACGTACAGTATTGTAACGAATATTGATATCCCCTAAACGTTAAACCAGGACTAAACACTCGAACCGAAGCGCAAGTCTGGAACGAAGTGTGCACGCCAACCCGGAAATGGACGGAAATAGGGGGTCTACATGATGCCACAACGCTCAACATAAAATACGGGTTTACAACGGGTATATAACTGAATGAACTTACCGTCCAGTAATTATATGCATCCTGGCCTGTGATATCAACGGAGACCGCTATCTAATGTTCCCGTTAACAAGGAAACTGTGCAAACTTTATACATCAATATAATCAGCGGTAACGAAAGTGAAACTAGAAGTCGGGAATTCCCCTCAAAGTCTGCTTTGTGATAACGGTTGGAGTTATCGTTCCTAAACTGTACAATGATGTGAGTTGTCTTTGACTGGATATTGCAGATAGAGCTGCGGGAAAGTGTGAGATTTCATACGGGCAACTAGGCGTGATATGTACGTGGCCTGATCATTCTCGTCTCGCGAGACTCCCTACTGCGAGAAAGAGTCTCACGCGTAAATGGGAGCCATCCCCCCAAAATTTGGGGGGTGAGTAGGCGGCGTATGATTATCTGGCTTGTCACTGACCTGCTGACTCCGCCGAGTTAGAAGCGAATTGCTAAACATAACGTGGGCTATATAATTGGGAAATGACTCTTTCCGTTTCGGAGCATATCAATCGCGAACAAATTATTGTCGGTATGTATACTTGGCCGTGAAAGCGAGTTATCTAATACAGGAAGTAGTTCGCGGGTAGACACGGCTCGCTTTGAGAATGATGTCATGCTGCCTCGCTTTGAGATTGGAGATTCAAAAATGTCACCAGTTTACATGAGAGTCGCTTTGGTCTCCCGCGGGTAGACACGGCTCTCTTTGAGAATGGTGGCCTGATGTGTATAAAAGGCGAAGATCACGCATGTAAATCACTTTTGATCTGAACTGCAACCAGGTAACTACACTCTTCTATTGGGCAAATAGACTGAACAGTATATTGCATGCACAGACGTGTAATCGGTGGACGGTGCCTGTACGAAGAAGAGGGAACATAGGAAGTCCAGTGACTGTAGTATTAGTGAAGGGTATCGAGCAGCAGTGTGGTCGGCGAATGCTGGGATGCGTTGGGGCGACCGGTAATATTCCAAGGGATATGGAATTGGGCTGCTGATACATGGAAGCACTATACCGCACTGGCGATACCTAGGGTCTAACTGTACCTACCTGATTGGAGTTCGAAGGAAGAAGTCACTCTCACAAGCCAGCTTATGTGTTGGGGGCCCTGAAGTGTTCACGGTGGAGAGGCATAACGCTGTCTGAGAGCGTTCTCACCGTGAAACGGGTGACAGAAGACTGGTACCAACCTGTAGAAGGGAATACGTACCTACAAGGAGAAGCAGACGCATCCACGGTGGGGGAGACGAATCTACCTATAGAGGGGATTTCTTACAAGAAGAAGCAGACGTATCCACGGTGGGAAGACGAACCGACCTGTAGAAGGGAATACGTACCTGCGAGGGGAAGACGGTCATATCCACGGTGAGACATTCAGGGCACTTTCTGGGAAGATATGCTTACCTTGAAGGGAAGACGATACGGAAGCATCTTCGCAAGACGGGTTACAACTATGGAAGAACGGACATATCCACGGTGGGAAGACGAACCTCCCTGTAGAGGGGATTTCTCATAAGGAGAAGCAGATGCATCCACGGTAGTAAGACGGAGCAATCTCTGGGACCATACGTGCCTGTAATGGGAAGACGGTCATATCGACGGTGGGAAGCCACGACGTTTTCTGGGGACGATATACCTACCTTACAGAGAAGAGAGCCGCTATATCCATAGCCTCGGTCCAACAGCCGGGAGAAGGAAGGACGTCGAGCCGCTATCCTTGACCTCGCTCCAACGACATCCCATAGCAAGAGAGGGGCCAGCAGCCAGGCCGCCCCTACGATCACCTACCGTGTGGAAAGGGCTAGCAACCAAGCCGCCCTTTACGCGGCGCGTGTATATGATAACTGTACATATTTACATATTTACTCACGATCATCCTGTACATTTAACTGAATATTATTGCACAATAATTGACTCTATATCAGTCTTGGTTGTCTCTACACTCTCCTACTTTCTCGAT
Organism: Hanleya hanleyi; assembly: GCA_036873755.1. Classification (NCBI taxonomy): domain Eukaryota; kingdom Metazoa; phylum Mollusca; class Polyplacophora; order Lepidopleurida; family Hanleyidae; genus Hanleya; species Hanleya hanleyi. The sequence continues at coordinate 9,720 of JAVTVY010052967.1, read as the reverse complement.
CCAGACAAGGTGACAGGTCGAAGTGAATATCTAGTTGGCAAGGACTAGTGCCGGTAGGGACCACGGCCTGACAGCTTGTGCGCTACCATTTTACGAGATTAAGCTCAGCTGCGTCCCGTTCATTGACCGGCCCGGCACACGTTACAGTATCATTGTGTGGTCATTTTTAGCCATTTGCATGACACAGGAGAAAAAAAGCACCAAAGAAATATCCATCAAGACGCTTGCGAGGATGAACCTGTACTTCAAGCTATTTCCACATGTATTTTCTAACATACCTTTCGTTGAAACAATAACTGGGATGGAGATAAAAAAATTGGTCCAAAATGTCTGCATCACTGTGATGTCTTCTCATTTCCAGGTCGAGTTTAAAGCAAATATTTAATGTGAAAACTGTTCGCCATTTAGCTCCAGTGAAAACTATTATAATGCTGAACAAATGTTGAAGCAGGAGAAAAAAGGAGTCTGATACATTTGAGTACAGTGTAAGATGTGTAATTAACTAACAAGTTGATATCGGGGAGAAGACGATGAACATAGCATGTTACATTAATGTTGTGATCGGAGTCGTTCTCAGGATCAGTATTTATGTCTAGCCCGCGAGATGCGCCTGAAAGTAAAACAACCGATCATTTTCCCTTGTAATGAGCCGTTTACGACGAACTTCCTTAAATATTAATTCTTAGAAAGCGGTCTGATAGGAGTGAAAGAGTGATTAAACTGTCCCTTGAGAGATAACACCTGTGTCGTAAAATGTGCTATCAACGGTCGAAAGCCGAGTGAAGTGCTTTTCAACATAGATTTTTCTTGGAACTTTCAACCTGAATTAGTATAGCTATAAACATAAAAAAAACTAAATAAAAATCGGAGGTGGCCAGATCACGTTATGATGTGGATGTCCATTAGTTTGGAATAACTTCACCTCATATTAACACAGAAATGATGCATGGGGGAATGGAGAAAAATAACAATACAGCTGGATATTTCAGATAACACGTAAATCACTTTAAAGACAAATTAAAAACTTAGGCTCACAGGACTAATTTTCTTTCTAATGGATAAAAACTTGATTTTGTTCAGGTTTGCTTTCAATTCCAGAGTGTTCACTATTGAATAGAGATGGTTTTATGGCATCAAATTTAGTCCAAGAAAAGTTTGCGTGTTTGTTCAACAACGAGTTATTACAATGGCTCGTCGTGGTTCACTGAAACTGTATTTTCTGTGTAGAGGTAGCTAGTGGGAAGTAGGTAAAAACACAACCGTCTTGTGCTTTTATTATTTTTATTTCATACACATTTAGAACTGATGTTGACGGTCATACGAAATAGGTCTTTCGATTATTGACGCGAAGTTTTTTTTATGGACGACGGCTGAATATTGAATGTCGGGTCTGATGCTTGCTATTCCAATGACGTCTATGGGACTCGAGGCCTGTTAAGGGTATCGATAACGTTGGTTTACAAAAAAGCTGCTGGTGAACCCTAGTAAATAACAGTCTGATATCGAAGTGAATATCCAAATCTGAGACATTTTCCCCTCGCTCTGTTTTACATACCGGTACAGCGATATTCGTGTCCATCTGACAATAAATTGATCGTAAACCCTCAAGTAAAGTTTCCATCAAATGAAAGACCATTGCAAACTGGGTGGGAAAATATTTATTGTAATTTTTTACGATTTTATTACACAGAGTAAACTGCAAATAAAGCATGGTATTCTATGGTGGTCTGTTGCAATCATATTTAGGTCCAGTGACGTCACACTGCCTTAATACATATATTTCAACTTTGTATGCACTTTCCAATGCTTGATTCAAGCTTAAGGTGTGTATACTTTGAGTTTCAACACAGACTCACTGTTCCAATGTGCATGTTTCACCAAAATCAGGGAGATTAAACTCAAAGTATACACACCTTAAGCTTGAATCAAGCATTGAAAAGTGCATTCAAAGTTTGAAATAGATGTATTAAGGCAGCGTCACTTCATTGGACCTAAATATGATTGCAACAGACCACCATAGAATACCATGCTTTATTTGCAGTTTACTCTGTGTAATAAAATCGTAAAAAATTACAATAAATATTTTCCTACACTGTTTGCAATGGTCTTTCATTTGATGGAAACTTTACTTGAGGGTTTACGAACACTTTAAGGCAGTACAGGACATTTCCCTGCTCTTACGGGGCTGCAACAAAATTTATGCGTATTACTGGCGGTTCGAAAGTGTGATAGGACTGGTGAAAAAAATGACATTTCAGATTCAACGATTGGAGGTTGAAAAGTGCTTCTGAGGTTGAAAATTATGCCTCAGGAATCCCCCAAAATTCACTCTTGGTCACTTTTTAACAAAAAGGAAAATTATAAATGGCTAATAAATGAATCTCAATAATATTTCTGCCTCCAACCCCTTCTGGACATAGGACTGGAAAGGCTCAAATTAGCTTTTATACGGCTAGTATTTTCTAAGAAGCATAATGCCCCCCTGTTTTTATTACATATTCATCAAGAACTACATGTGTTTAATATTAGGAAATTTGACCTCAGAAAGTTTGATTTAATGAGCATCAAGCAAGAGAAAAGCCAGATTTCCTTATGTATTCAGTGTTAGGGTTTTTAAGTGATATACATACATTTGGCGGCCATATGTTTTTAATGAGTATGGTGATCCCCCATTGTCTTTTTCTTCATGGATCAACCTGGTAAATACATACGGAAGTCTAAAACAAAATTCACCTCTAAAATGAACGTCCTGTACTCCCTTAACATGCGTTTAAATTCAATTTCGGGTTCAGCACAGCTACTTCCAATATACAATCTCGCTCAAACAAATCACACCGTAAACATTCCCTTTCATTACTTATATTTTTACCAAGTATATTCTTGGTTGAACTGAGTCACAGAAAATGGGCCCTTTACCACTTCCATTTTCGGAAATAGAGATTAACGTCAAAAAAGCATGAAAACAGATAGGAGAAATACTCTATCAACGTATTTGGAAGACTTGAACCCAAGGATGTAGAGTTGTGTTTTCTATGAGATAGCTCAGTGGAATTTTCGCTGTTATTGCGAGTTTTAATTTATTTTCCTGTAAGCTCCATAGTGCATAAACGTGTGTATTGTGGGATAGTATATAAATAGTATATTGTTTTTAAATATTCGACCTTTCTACAACACTTTACTCACATATATTTATTAATTAAGAAATACTGTTTTCATAGGCGTGCTAAATCGTTTTTTTACGCACGGTTAGTGTAGGAAAGTTTATAGTTGGAGAACATTTTTTTCCTCGGAGATTTATTCAAAGTGGTTGATGTCATAAACCTATTGAACGTATGATAGGTACACAAACCAATCATAGGATGACGGGAGAATTTCACATGTATTCTAAAACCAAGGGTCACGCTTGCATCATTTTGATCGTTAATGGCGTTTTAGCACGCCCCTATAGTGTCATACTGTGGACTCCCCAACCCGTGTCGATTTCAGGCACGCGACTTGCACGTGTTGCTTGCTTCGATTAATTGGCGGGCCAAAGCATTTTTTGTCGGGTATAATGGTGTTAATCCAGTTTTAAATACACGAGAAGATCTTTCTTTTCAGGAAACGTCTCCACATTGTGCCGTTTTCAGTATGGTAGAATAGAAATAATTCCTTGTTTACTGTGGCAAAACACCTAGAATAGATCGGGCTACAATGGGAGGAGTCTTCACGTTTGATCACTCCGGCCTTCGTCACCAAACTTAGACTCATCCTATTGCAGACCGATCTATTCTAGATGTTTTACCATAGTAAACAAGGTATTATTTCTTAAATAGACGAAGAACGTAACGAATCTTGTTAAATTTCAACTGACAATGAAAGGGAATTATTCATTAATAAATAGATGTGAGTTAAGTGTTGTAGAACGGTCGAATATATTTTAAAAATAATTTCTACTGTGATGAGGTAGCGCGACCCCGTGGTCGCTCACATTTTGCGTTTTTTTGTATGGGAGAGAACCCTGACCCTTGCCAGATAATCTCTCAGATATTATCCGTAGTCTGGCGTTAAGAGTCATAGGAAGCTCGGACAAGAATGAATTATCGATGGCGGCAATTTACCCATTGGTAGACCTGACATTGATACTCATGACTATATATGAAAACGAGACGTCATGCACACAAGTTGATTCTATCAAATTGTTTCTAATGAACCATTACAAAAACTCCACGACCTGCTGGATTTTCTTTCACAGGCCAATGAAAATACCGGATTTCATTTTGAAAATTTGAATTGACCAATCGATTTGATTTAAACTTGGATGATATCCCGTGATGCAAGGATTTTTCTATAAAAATTCAATTTACGCATCGATGTAATCCTTGTATATTTGAATAGTCGTATTAGGGGATAATCGTGACTTGTATGTCGTCCGCTGGCACTTTATTTTCGCAATTTTGAGACGTGATATGAAATCAATCCATATTTTTCATATTATGTTTCGAAAGCAACAGCCGGAATCCAAAAAAGGTTGAGAAATACGTTCCTTACTGGAATTGCTTTGGGCGTTCTGCATGCTTGGGAACATGTAACAAATAAAGACGTAAAATGGTAAATGCTCTATAGTTTTCGTATAATCTCTGAACCAGGAGTGGCGCTTGTGACGTCTCTGTCAGATCTTTACTAGATACAGCTGAAGGAAAACGTAATTATTTTCTGACACGTTTGACAGAAATTCAATCTTTGGCGGTCAACTTTGATGAATGAGACTGCTGATAACCTCTTAAGTGTAAAAATATACGGATGAAATACTCTGATGACAACGCGTTTCGCATCAGTGTTTCAGTTTCAATTTAGTCTGTTTAATTCGGGGGACTGAGTTAGTCTCAATTATCACGTATATGTTGAATAATTCATTTATCAGGTTAAATATCCCGGTACGAAACAGTGCCTTTTCTGCACGATGAAAAAATGTCCCAATGACCATTCGTTCGCGTGTAGCCTTAAAGGTTAAGCAAGAGTCTGACATTCATTAGCCTATCATGGATCTTTGCCATGGTTAACCTATTTCTGTGTCAGTAGTCACCAGACCATTCTCTTCAAGCATAAAACCCCACGGAGCATGGTTGTGGGAATATAGAACGGCGAAATTTGACAAAATAATCATATAACCTCACATGCAGGTTAGTAGTATACAGCGCGCAAGATAAGTCAGTTTCCCCCCGGATGTAGAGGTCATAGAGGTCAATTTGTGTGTTTTGACGTCACAATTGAGGGGGTGCGCATGCGTGATGAGGGGGCGTGGCCTGTGTGGTGGGAGGTGGGACAAGATGGCGGTCCGTTTTTGTGTTGTGTGGGAGGTGGGACAAGATGGCGGCCTGTTTGTGTGTCGTGTGGGAGGTGGGACAAGATGGCGGCCTGTTTGTGTGTCGTGTGGGAGGTGGGACAAGATGGCGGCCTGTTTGTGTGTCGTGTGGGAGGTGGGACAAGATGGCGGCTGTGACGCTAAACCTAATAATTCTCTCTCTCTCTTTCACCAAAGGTCAATGAGTGCATAGTTCCGGCAGAAAAAAAAAAAAAGTTCCGGCAAAAAAAAAAAAAAAAATGTATTCATGCGCGGTGATGCGGTTTGGCCGTGGTTTTGGCGGTGATTCGGTCTCGGGAAAAAGCTTCCGCGGAGAAAAAGTAGTCCCTAGATAAAATGGTCCGATTGGGTCGAGTGAGGTATCAAAAATGAAGCTTATGTGAAGGGGGCATCTAATGGGCTGGGTGTGGGGTTGAACTATCGGCCTTCTGCGCATGTGCGGTGGCCGAAGGGTATGAAAATAGCCGTGTTGGAGCTAGGGAAGCCACTAAGGGTCCGATGGGGTCGAGTGAGGTATCAAAGTGAAGCATTCGTGAAGGGGCATCTGATGGGCTGGGTGTGGGGTTGAAATATCGGCATTCTGCGCATGCGCGGTGGCCCAAGGGTATGAAAATAGCCGTGTTGGAGCTAGGGGAGCCCCTAATGGACCAATGGGGTCGAGTGAGGTATCGATGTGAAGCATTCGTGAAGGGGCATCTGATGGGCTGGGTGTGGGGTTGAACTATCGGCATTCTGCGCATGCGCGGTGGCCCAAGGGTATGGAAATAGACGTTTTGGAGCTAGGGGAGCCCCTAATGGTTCAATGGGGTCGAGTAGGTATCCAAGTGAAGCATTCATGAAGGGGGGTATCTAATGGCTGGGTGTGGGTTGACATATCCGGCCTTCTGCGCATGCGCACGGCGGCGTGGCCGAAGGGTATGAAAATAGCTTTTGGAGCTAGGGAGCCCCTAGTGGATCGATGGGGCAGAAGTGAAGGTATCTTCAAAGTGAAGCATTCATGAAGGGGCATCTAATGGGTTGGGTGTGGGGTTGAACTATCGACCTTCTGCGCATGCGCGGTGGCCGAAGGGTATGAAAATAACCTTTTTGGAGCTAGGGGAGCCCTTAGTGGACCGATGGGGTCGAGTGAGGTAACAATGTGAAGCATTCATGAAGGGGCATCTAATGGACTGGGTGTGGGTTGAAATAGCGGCATTCTGCGCATGCGCGGTGGCCCAAGGGTATGCAAATAGCCGTGTTGGAGCTAGAGGAGCTACTAATGGTCCAATGGGGTCGAGTGAGGTATCAAAGTGAAGCCTAGGTGAAGAGGCATTCAGGCAATGGGGTGGGTGCATGTAAAGTTTTTCCTGAAAAAAAAAAAACGGAAAACGGACTTTATCGAAAAACCTGGGAAAATGCCTATATGGGGTATGGGGGGTATATAGGTCGACGGAAACCTAACAGGGCTTGTCCTATCAATAGAGTTATCTCCCCTGGATTCCAGGGTGGGTGTATGTAAGAAATTTTCTCTGAAAAATACCTTGGAATACGGACTTTATCCTAAGTGGGGAAAATGCCTATATGGGTGTAGGAGGTATGAGGACTATCCTGGGAAACATACTCTATACATTTGCGAGTACAGGGTTGTGGTCTCGTTTTACTCGTCTCGTCTTTGAACAAAGTGGCCATTTTAGGGCAGTACATGAAGGTATTTGGGGTCGAGATGGGCTATTCACGGTTCGAATGCGTCCTGGAAGGTGTCATCTTGTAGTTCTCGGGGTGTACATTCCGATTTGAGGGATCTTCGCGTCATCTGTGACGTCATCGGTGACGTCATCGGTACGAGTAGTAGCGAAAGTGGCCATTTTCGGGCAGTACATGAAGGTATTTGTGGTCGAGATGGGCTATTCACGGTTCGAATGCGTCCTGGAAGGTGTCATCTTGTAGTTCTCGGGGTGTACATTCCGATTTAAGGCATGTCCGCGTCATCTGTGACGTCATCGGTGGCGTCGTCGGTACGAAGTAGTAGCGAAAGTGAACATTTTCCTGAACGTTACACGAAGGTATTTGGGATCGAGATGGGCTATTCACGGTTCGAATGCGACTTCCTCGGCAGAAGGTGTCATCTTGTAGTTCTCAGGGTGTACATTCGATTTGTGAGGATGTTCGCGTCATCAGGCGTCATCGGTGACGTCATCGGTACGCAGTAGTAGCGAAAGTGGCCGTGCCAGACGGTACCGCTGAAGTGTTGGGGTCAGATGGTGCGGTGGATACATCATTCTGCGCATGCCTGAATATAATGAGCTCTTGTCCAATCAGAAGCGAATATTTCAAATCCGTCACAGAGCTCTCAGCCAATCAGAAGCGAGTATTTTGACCCGGTGCATTATGGGCCATATCCAAGATGGCGGCACGTATGTTCAAGATGGCGGCACATCCGGTGTCGAAAACTGGCCATTCCGTCGGGATGTGGTCACCTGGTGTCGAAAACTGGTCCTTGTATGGGTCCTGCTAGACGTTTTGACGCCATGATATAGACCGGAGAGAGAGAGAAAACAACAACAACAAGGATGACACATGAGGGAACAACAACAACAACAAGTTTTTTTTCATATAGTTTATTTTCCCCTCCATCATAACATACCCACGCTGGGAGAGCCGCGTTGGGTATGTTTACAATTCAAGAAAGACTCTTGTCCAATCAGAGACCGCCATTTGCATCTGTCCTATTCATTCCTGTCCGTTAGATGTATTCTTGTCCAATCAGAAGTCGCCATTTCAGAGAGTTCCTTCTTCGGTCATGTTCATTCTGAACCGTTTATTCTAATGATCGTCGGCCAGGCCTGGATATTCTTCGGGCAGCATGTCCTGAAACAGTTGTTTGCGCATTTTGATCGCATTTTCCAGGGCCTCGGTGGGTGGTAAACCCATATCCTCTTCCAAGTGACGCTTGGTCTTCATGATGGACCTGTGCGTGGGGTCCCCTTTCATTTCAAGCGGTAGTAAGGTATACTGTTCATAGATCGCCATGGCTGTTTTCCTGATGCGGGGGCGCATTTAGGTGTACGTCTGTTGTAAATTATCCTCTCCGGCGTCCTCGATCGCTTCAGCGTGAGTATTGATAGCTGCTGTCACAATACGATCCCAGAAGGTAGGTTCTGCCTCACTTTCCTGGAATGAAGGCTGATTCTCTGAGGTCAAGCTCTCCATATCAGTAGATAGACTGTCAGCCATCTTGGATTCGGTATCAGTCGATGCACTCTCATCAATCTCTGTATCAGTATCTGCCTCAACGGGCTCCTCGGCATCTTCAGTCCCATGTATATTTTTCTGGTGTCGCATCATATCGTAATGTCTGGTGAACGTGCGTTCACACTCAGAACAAATATAAGCCATGTTGACGGTTGAACGTCGACTGTGCGTGTTTTGGGAATACGCTCGCTTTTATAGACAGTAACGCCCATCAACGCTTCAACGCCCTGGTGAATTAGCTCAGAAGCTCTGATTTCATGAAATTGACACCAATTCATCGAAATGCAGTGACGCCCGTCAACGCCCGTCGTTACGCCTTAACGCTCGTTTCAACGCTTTAACACACTTTCTTAATGCTTTAACGTTGTTTAATGATGCGTTCGAACAAATGTTTCTTTTGTGCTATTGCTCTGACATACGCCGCTTTCCGGTTCATGCCCGAGGTTTTCAACATCGACGCTGTTCTTTCAATTTCCATATGGACTGGGTCCTTATCCAACAATTTCATATGGGTCAGTAAGTCGACATACTGCTGACGTAAAGCCCCGTCGTAGTCTGGGTGCCAATCTGTTATGGGCTAAAATTGCAGCTTCCTCTTTCGAATACCCTTTGCGTTGAAACTTGTTTCCTGTGGCCTCCAACATCCCGCCCATCTCGGCGTCCATACTTTCTTTGAACAAATCCTTCCATAGCCTCGAGTTCACATTATGTTCTTCAACCTCAGGTTGGGCCTTCACGGTTGGGTGATATTCCAGGACTGATGGTATGAAGCGGGCCCGCTGTATGGGGGTGGGCTTCTGCTGCTGCTCTGCCAGGAGTGCACTCGGCGGATGGTGTAGGGGTATAGGCCGTTGTGGTGATTCCTCGCCGGGTAACAGGTGGGTCGTCAGCCGACGATCTTCAGGGGTATGGGCTTTTAAATCTACGAACAGGTAGCCGTACGGACGAATTGTCGCTTCTTGAAACGCCCACATAAAATGGTCAATGTTCTGAGGATAAATTCGACTACCAAACACACGGATTTGCGCTCTATCAATGGGATTGGAGAACAACACAAAGTATTGGCAGTTCAAGGCAATATCTCTGGACGGCTTCCCTTGAGGAAAGAGATTCTGAGTCAAATAGATGACGGACAGATTTCGATG
>JAVTVY010052966.1:0-27310 GCA_036873755.1 Hanleya hanleyi | reverse complement strand
AATATATCTCAGTTTACGAAATTGAAATCGATCAAGTATTAGCGAAGCTCGCGTCATTTGAAGATCCCTATAAAGGACATTCTTTCGGAACTCTGACCATATACTCCTACATTGGACCCATGGCACTGAAAAAGGGGACAAAATCGCAAAATAGAGACAAAAATGTAACAATATTGACCATTTTTCATATAATTTCACCAAAACGACACACTTCAAGTCAATTTTTTATGACGATTCCAAAAAATATATTTATTTTTCTCTCGGAATGAAGATAATCCGCTCATTTGCATAATTTGCATATTACAGATATTCTGAATTCAGATCAAATGGACATTTAGGGGAATCAAAACAGCAAATGACCACCACCATATGTCTTCAGCTACCCAAATTTGAAATATTTGAGATATCTGGCAAAGTATCAGAAGAAGAAATGAAAGTTGCGATAAAAAAAACAAGATGGCTGCCACCTAGATTAAAAGCTGTATATGCCCCATGCCGGGTGGGGATGGGGGGGGGGGGTGGGGTGTGGTAAAAAAAAAGTAATTATCTTTTCAAATACTCTAGAAAGATGAATTCAAAATGTATACAAGAACTTTCCATATTATCTAAAACCTGAACACACCTATTCCCTGTATTAAAATAGTTTTGTTAAAAAAAAAATTAAAAAAATAAAAAAATAATAAGAAAAAATGAAGATTTTGCATATGGAAAAAATAAGTAACTTAATTTAAATAAATAATGAAGAAATTAATTATCACAATAACTGTAAGAATATTCTGTTGAGAGAGCGATATTATAATTATTTTTCAAAGATCATAACACGTATATGGTCAATACAGCTGGAAAACTGAAGACAGTAAATCTGATGGCAAAAGCTACTACTCAATTATCTCCCTTGAGTCAGCGGGAGACAGCGCCATGAGTCAGCGGGAACAGGGTTGGCAAACCACCAATGTGTTTTCATACTCCCAACGAATTCAGGAAGTGAGGTAAAGGGGAGGTGATAGGAATCGGGTTCATAGGAAAGCGTCACAAAATGGCAGCAACTTCGGAAGTGGAGGGGACTGTTTTTTCCAGAGACATTTCGTGGAATAGCTGGCTTAAATTTATCAAAATCTTCCAGTTCAAAAGGCGCAGGATACATTCAGCTTTCCGACTGTACGCGTGAGACTAGCTGCGGCCTCCATGGTCGTCCGTCGGCCGGCCACCAACGAAGAAAATTGACCTGGTAAGTCCTTCCCGTGGAAAATTTTTGAAACCACGCATATCACGACAATCTACGAGATTCTCGTTTTAAAACCATGTTCGTTTGAAAGACATTTTTCCATTGGCTCCCTGATGACGAACGTCGGAGTTTCGACTGTTTTGATAAATATGGCGACCTCCGTCTTTCGCTGGTACAGTCTCTGGCCGAATTTGGACGTGAAATGTTTAACATGTACGATGGAATAGCAAAGAGAAATTAATAAAAACCACAAGGAGTTTAAAGAATATTTATTGTAGGACACTGTCTGATAAAAACAATTCATTTTACGGATGTTTAGCACGTAAATTCACGCAAAGTTGCAGGACAGTGAAATTGTGTTTTTCATTAAATTCGTACATCATTTAGCCCCTGAGCTAATCATAGATCTGCAGATATTCAGCGGACAAGAACATGTTGACGGACGGACGGACGCTAGGATGGACGGACGTACGTACGTACATGGCAACAACAAGACCCCACAGCCCTATGGGCTGAGGGGTAATATATGCGAAACACGGAGAAACTTCACGCTGCACAACTACAGGGCACCGACCACATATCCTGCAAATTTCATGTCCATACAATATTAACCAAGATCCAGCCTGGACAAGTCCCAATTCATGGAGATTTCAGGAACAAAGGGTCATAACTCTTGAAAATATTTAAGATTTATGCTGCACAACTGTGGGGCACTGACCACATATCATGCAAATATCATACTTGTCCATACAATATTAACCAAGATGCAGTCCGGACAAGTCCCATTCACATTTCAGCAAAAGGGTCATAACTCTTGAAAATTATACCAGAACTCGTGGAAAAACTCTACGCTGCACAACTACGAGGCACTGGCAACATTCCGAGCAAGTTTCCGAGATATCGCGCGGACAAGAAATTCAGATGGGCAGACGGACGGACAAAGCGATCGCTATATGCCCCCCACCCCATAATGAGAGGCGGGGCATAATAATGTCAGACTAGCTTCCCCTCAACACAATATATCTTGATGGATTTTTCTCACGCTTTCCACAATTCATATAACATATGCAACTGGTAATGGGTTAGAAGCCTACTGAAGGTAATTGAACTTGACCTATTTTATCAAGGTCAAATTCTGGTATTGCTGATATCTTCTGAAGGATAACATCTAGGCTTTCCAATTTCATATAAACGCAACTGATGCTGGCTAGAAATGACCTATTCGTCATGAAAGGAAAACACAATAGGTGACAACATATATGGAACCTTGTTGAACCTGGAAAAGCTACCTGACATAAGCTGTATTGCACACAATGTTCCGTGTTTGAAGATTCTTACATGATGAACTTCCCTAGAAACCTGTCCAATTTGATTGACGATGACTTACAATTGTATTTATCACGGTCAAATTCTAATTATTAGAATATCTCCAAGGATGTTGGCTTCGCCCTCCAGATTCATCAGTTCATCTTAATGGATCAATTTATTGAACTTAAAGGGTGAGTGCCTGACCTAATCCCCCCACAGTACCGTTCAGATGGAATAAATCCAACTATATATCTCATGAATAATCCTAGCTCGACCCTCCATGAGACACTTGAATCTGACGATGGACCAAAATCCAATTGAAGGTAAGTGATTTTGGCCTTAAGTTTTCAAAGTTTTGTGGTTCACAACTATCAATGCTGGATTATGACCGGACTTTTCTAATTAAGCAATGTATGCTAAGGACTGAATCCCAGCTGCTGAGGGCTATATTTCAGCACAAAGGACCAAACAATAGAACCTTACATGGAAGACTACCATAGCCATAATCGAGGTAAGGAAGGGTCATGGAGACCAACATGATCAAGAGGTAATGCCCCTGTGGCCCAAAACTTACTTCATATTTCCCCATACAGGATAAATAAATTTACTCACATTATATTCTTTGGCTCTTACTAACCAACAAGTGCTTCCACCGATTTTAGCTCTCTTGCACATCTTGGGAAATGCGCTACAAAACAATATAGTTAATCAGAAGCGGATTCGGTTTAATGTCACACTTTAGGTTATTTTACTCAATCAGAATATGATGTAGAATATGACTGACAATAACACTTATCCACATTTTTTCCCCTCAGCCTATTAGGCTGCGGGGTCTTGTCGTCAGCATGTATGTCCGGCCGGTCGGTCAGTCGTCCTGTCGTCAACAATTCTTGTGACCGATCCAGAAGCCAAACCAATGTTTCTAGAGACTTCAAATTTGGTATACAGGATTGCTGAGTGGTTAACCACAGGCCTATTATATTTGGGCACTTTGTGATGAATATTGGGGTTTCCATGGCAACATCATGGAATATTTGCATATGACGTCAGACGATGTGAATGCAGTAACAGCCTAACCGTTGCGAAAGAGATTTCATATTTGCTATGTACTATTGTTGGGTAGTCAACCTATCAAATTTGGGTACATTGTGATGGTTTTTGTGGTTTCCATGGCAACATCACAGAAAATATGTGTTTGATGATGTGAACATGATATTTATAAGCCAAACCATTCCAGCTAAAGATGTCAAATTTGATGTACAGGATTGTTGGGTGCTGAACCACAAGCCAATTGGATGTTTACCAGCATTTAATGTGCCCAGGAAACTACTACGCCAATGAGGCTATGCTTAGAAAATATGTTTGAGGGCATGACCTAAACCCTGTTTCACTGATGTTTACATCTAGAGACTTTAAATCTGGTATACAGCATTGATGTGTGGCAAAGCACAAGCCTATTGGAATTGGATACATTTTGATGGTTTTTGTGGTTTCCATGGTAACAAGATGGCAAATATCCATGTAACGACGTTAAGGCTCTAAATAGCAGTGAGTTATGGCATGCGAAATGCAAATCCAAGCCACAACTCGGACAGATGAACGGATGGATACACTGACACGCGAGTAGTATATAGGGGACGGGACGAGTATGGTTTTCCAGGGAGGTAACTCTTGGTCCTCTTTTTTCCAGGTTAAAGGTATAGGGGACGCCCCATCGCCTTTCACCTCTGGGGCGCCTGGGGCCTAATATCGGTCTCCGGGCTTATCGGGGCCTGCCTATCAAGTCAATGGGGTGGGTGCATGTAAAATTAGGATTTGTCCCCAAAAATATAACATGAAGCTGCGCTATCGAAACCCCTCGGCTCTGAACCCCAGCTATTATAATGTAAGGGTGTCTCTACCAATTGATTGGCTTGTGGGAAGAAATATTTACCCCTGGTATTGTAAGTGTACTTTCTTTGAAAAAAAAAAGTTTTCCAGTCATCCAATCAATAAATAAATGTGATAGTATACTAACATGATATAGAAATAATATGCAAACTTAACATAGGAATTAGTGAATTTTGTTAGACAAGGGGCATAACTCTGCAAAATACTTTCTGACACGACTCATTTTCGATAGGCATCTAGTGTCATTTTCAAAACAGATTTGCAGGCATTCTTCGCATTGTGCAAGAGAATAAATCAATAAATCAGTCATCCAATCAATAAATAAATGTGATAGTATACAAACATGACATAGAAATTATATGCAAACTTAACATAGGAATTAGTGGATTTTATTAGACAAGGGGCATAACTTTGCAAAATACTTTCTGACACGACTCATTTTTGATAGGCATCTAGTTCAGGTCAAGAGAAACAACTGTATCACGTTAGGATGTTGTATATGGAATGGTTCTGAAATTATCACAATAACAAATCATAAATGGATTATAATTTGTAAAAAGGGGCATAACTCTGCAAAATATTGTCTGAGATGACTCATTTTCGATAGGCTTCTGATTTACGTGAAGATAAATAGATGTAACAAGTTTGGTTGCCATGCATGAACCGCCAATTTGTTGTGCTCCGTCAATTGAGTTAAACCCCGAAACTTTCTCTGCCGCACCACAAATTTCTCGTACAGTCAAGAAACTGTCACCATCCGCCAGCACATCTCTTGTTTTGAAAAATACAGGCCGATCTCGCTCGACTGTAGCCTCCGCCATGTTGTTGCAGCAGAGCACGACACGCGCGTGTCTGCCTTGAAAGTTACCGTACAAAAAACACCAAAATCCAATCTCAGTCGTCGATGAAAAGAACACAGTAAATAAAACTGGTCTCTCCCGGGAGCTGGAACTAACTGAAGCACACAACAAAACTTAATGTACACACGCATAAACTATGAAAAACTGGGACCATAATACGGAGCTCCGAAAACGCAGCTGCCACTCGCCACGACCACGTGGTGAACCCTGCTGGAACCCATGCCAGTTCAGCGGTGTGAGGCTAGTGATCATCAGCGAAGCGCCTTAGACTATTGATGATCACTGATTTATGGATCACCAGATGAACTGTCATGATATATTCAATGATGAACTGAGAACTGACTATGTTGTTGTGTTGCGCATCATTCGTCCAAGCAAAACACAACCATAATTTTAAAATAGTGGTAGTAAGACCTCAAACTTTAGGGCAGAGACCCTGAAGTGAACAACCATGATGTCTCCTGACCACAAGTCAAGTATTCATGAAACACTGAAGTTTTACCTAGTATACATGTATCAACTAAATTATGGTAATTTTATTCTAAAGTACATGTATCAAGTAAATCCTTACAGTAGTTTTCACTACATTGTGAATATGAAAAATAGATAGGTGATTGATAAATTATAAATTTATTATTTACTTGGTGTTTAATAGAAGCAGTGTCTGCTATATGCAAGTGAACATGGTAAATTAAGGTATTGGTAATTTTCATCAATTCACAATGGATTTTCATGAAATACGGGAATAAAATTAGTACTGCAATTAAGTTTATATACTATGTGAAATTCCAACGATGTTCACAAAAATCGACTCCGAAACACACTGGTGAAAAGGTTCAGAATAGATAGCTGGTACAGACAATAGATATATAATGTACAACATCTACTGATATTGATAATCTGAACACCGATCCTTCTGATGATGTGGTCGTTGAAGGAAATAGAGTGAGTGAGTGAGTGAATAGAATTTAATGTCGCTTTCAACAATATTTCAGCTATATCGTGACGAGTGAGTGAATAGAATTTAACGTCGCTTTCAGCAATATTTCAGCTATATCAGTACGAACCAACTAAGCACCACCCAGCCAAGTTGCGGTCCTGCTACTTCAAAGGAGAAATTTTTGAAGCAGCATAGAACCAGACAACCTCCATCCACTCTATTTAACATGGAGGACAGCACACAAGACACAGACAGGATGCTTCATGGTGCAATAAAGACAAGTGATATTAAGGAAATAGAAGATCTGATGCATGTCATCATTATATATATGAACATTCTAGTCCCTCATTGGAGAGTGGATCTACTATATAGATTATTATCAACACTGATCACAACATAGTCGGTATAGCAACATCTCCAATAATTCAAGCGGGTGGTTGGGTTCTTGTTGCTTCAATGCATTTTGCTGAGAAGCAACAGGAACTTGATATGTGATATCTAGCACTGTAATATCACTTGTCTTTATTGCACCATGTAAGCGTCCTGTCGGTGTCTTGTGCGCTGTCCTCAGTGTTTTATAGGGTGGATGGAGGGTGTCTGGTTCCATGCTGCTTCAAAGATTTTGTCTTTGAAGTAGCAGGAACACAACTGGGCTGGATGGTGCTTATAGTTGGTTCGTCGTGATATAGCTGAAATATTGTTGAAAACGACATTAAATTCTATTCACCCACCCACCCATCCAATAATTCAATCACTTTCAACTTGATTACATCAGAAATTTAATTATACTGGAGGACTATCTCCTGTCAACATCATGATTAGTATGGTTACCCAGTTGTGCACAATAAAGGATGAGACTCTGAAAATACAACCGAAGAAGCATTTTGTAGATCATTATTTCGACATTATTTGTGTCATCTAATAGGAATGGTGGTTTACAAGAGGTCAAAATCTTGACATACAAAATGTTTCTCCTTAATTTTATTTGGGTCACACCCATCCTGTATTAATGCCAAGTTGATCGGTGGATCCCGGAACAGTTGTGAAAGTAGAAAGAATTTTTTTGGGGAAATGGCTTTTGAACTGTGTTTGGGAGTGATCAAACTATTAGAGACCTTTGATATACTGTACATTTAGATCTATAGCTACCATCCCAGGGGCCGCATAGCTGGGGGGGGGGTGCTGGTGAGGCTATAGCCCCCACTTTCAGATGTGCTCTGAAGCCCTTGTATCTCCACACAACTGGGAACCATGTTAAGTTCCCCAGAAACGTAATGTAAGACCAATCTCAAAACTGAAACCACTTGGTCCTGTCCTCCCTGCTAGGCTCTAGGACGGAGCTCAGCCGTACTATCAGTCATTGGATAGCACAAGAAACACTAGAATTTAAAACATAACGAGGTGGTCTCTGTGAAGATTATGCCGATCTCCCTTGGTCATGGATGTTATGAGCCCATCCGAGTGATAATGTACTCGATCATTATGCATTCTTGCAAAACATTTTTGTATTTTGCCGTCATGACGTTCGATGCTTGCCATGAAGAAGAGTCATGACTGACGTTTCATAAGCAATTGGATATGTTCCAATGGAACCAGAAGAGGACACATGAATGAACCATGTGATGTATTATGGGACCCACTCGGTGAAAGCATGGTCTCAGCAGTTCGTTGGAGCTACCATTTTCCAGCGGAAAGCGACTGCTGGTGGTGAGGTAGATGTAAGGTCAGGTAATGTCATGAAACTTCAATTTCCAAAGAGGGATATCCATAGAAATGCAAAAACCCAGTGTAACAGCATAAAACCGTATCAAGCATAATGAACAGATGTAGAAAATGTTTAACAGTGTATTTTGAATAATTTTAGTGGATGGAAGAATGATATTTTGTACTTTTAAATTTTATAAATACTGAATGTGTCTATAGCTACATATGATATAATTCAAGTGCTAAAACCTGACAAACTTCTTGGTGAGAATAATACACTAGTAGTGTAATTCCGAAGATAGAGAACTTCATCAGATATGAACACTGGGATTTCCTGGATTTCAACTTCTTCTTTATTAAACACGACGTTTCGCTAAGTCTACCCTTAGCATTCTGTAGTGTATAAATGTACAATCAAACATTCGTACAGGGTATGATGAAGCCAATCTGATGAATAAAAAATGTGGTCTGAAAACAGTGGGGGGTGGGCACTCTTTAAGGGTGGGAAGACATGAAAGGATTATGAGGAATGGGGCTAAACAAACAATGAGTGGTGTAGGTGGGAACAATGTAATGGCTGGCCTAAATAATCAGATGTTGAGTGGTAGATATAACAATGGTTATAAGATAAAGTAAAGAACAGTTTCTGCATGGCTTCCATGTCTAATGATAGGGTATCATGGGGACACATGTAAGGTACCATGAAAGTCAGTAAATGTATATATAGTCTATTTTGGTGTAATCACATCTTTCCATGCATTGGAGATTATGAGCCCCTGGTCACTGTTCATCTTGGGCTTGTGTCTCGCTATCTATATGGACTCTCTGACGAGGCATGGTTTCTTCACGCGGAGATTTGTAGCAAGGATCTCTGTTTGGTCCCATGGGATGGTGTGGCCGGGTTGTTCACTATGTGTTCGGCTATAGCAGATCTTTGCTGATTGGTGTTTCGAATCGCAGATTTATGTTCTTTCATGCGGATGGACAATGGTCTGGACGTTTCACCTATGTAAGTTTCGGCACAATAGCAATGGACTTTATAAATTACACCTTTAGGATCAGGTTTTTTGTCTCCCACTCTGCCATTTGCTTTGATGTAGGATTTCAAGGGTAGGGCACATTTGAACCGGACGTCTACTGGGGCCTGTTTCTGGATCAGTCGTTGAATTTGGTGGCTGACTTGACCGATGTATGGAAGTGTAATGGTGACTGGACTGCCTGCTGGTTTGGTGGTGCTGGTGTTGGGGTTCAGTGCTTTGTCAATGGCATTGTTGATGCGGGGTGTCGGGAAGTGGTTAAGTCCTGTGAAGACATTCTTCAGGTGGGAGATCTCATCGTTGAGGCGGTCTGCATCACATATGGTTTTTGCTCTCCTGGCCAGTGTAGCTACGATGCCGGATTTGATTTTGGGTGGGTGGTTGGATTTGTAGTGGATGTACTGGTCTGTGTGGGTGGGTTTTCGGTATACCGTTGTCCTCAGATTGCCGGATGATCTGTCAATCAGAACATCTAAGAATGGGAGTGTCTTGTCATTTTCTACTTCGATGGTGAACTGCATGCATGGGTGTACACTGTTTAAATGTTGGAGGAGGTCGTGGGGGTCATCAGATTCTTGCACAATGGCGAATGTATCATCCACTTTACAGAACCAACACAGAGGCGCAAAGGGTGCGGAGGCTAAAGCTTGCTCTTCTAGGTTTGTCATGTATATTTTGGCAATCAGTGGCGACAAAGGGAACCCCATGGGGAGGCCCTTCACTTGTTCATAGAGTTGACTGTTCCATGTGAAGTGGTTGTAATACATTTGTCAGCTAGATCCACAATAGACTCGGGGCGTAGTTTGGTCTGTAGGCTGTCTTTCGAATCATTGATGCGTCGATGTAACACTTCCAGAGCTTCTTTCCTGGGGACACTGATAAATAGATCTATTACGTCATAGCTGATAAGGCGCCCTGTGGAGTTCAAGTTTTTGATGGCTTCGCAAAAGGTACCCGAATCCTTAATGAATGACTGGGCCGCTGTACCCAGTGGGGCTAAGATCTTGGATAAGTGGCGGGCAGTGTTGTAGAATACAGAGTTTTGTGAGCACACTAGGAGTCTAGCTTTTACTGGGTTTTTGTGTATTTTGATAGTTGCTCTGGCATATGGCACTGATAGGTCTTGCGTATTCAGGTTTATTTTGCCATCGTCGGTGATATAGAGCAACCAATACAGTATGTACAACAATACTGGGCCCATTGATGTTTGTATTGTACATCAACGACCTACCTCAAGTGTGTATTAACTCCCAGTGCCTATTATATGCTGACGATGCTAAGATCTTCAAAACTATCTCAACAATTGACGATTGCACACTGCTACAAGGAGACATTGATCGACTGTTGGTTTGGTGTAAAATTTGGAAACTCTATATAAATTTTATAAAGTGCATGCTGATATCCTTCACCAACAAGAAAAACCAAATCGTCTGGCAATACAATATTGGAGGTATAGAATTAGATAGAACTGATCAAGTAAAAGATCTCGGTGTCTTGTTAGCTTCCGATCTTAATTTTACTAGTCATATTAATCACATTTGTCAGTAAAGGTTTTAGAATGCTTGGTTTCATAAGAAGAAACAGCAAAAGTTTTAAGGAACATACCACTCTTATTTCACTGTATATCACACACGTTCGATGCCACCTTGAATACTGTTCAGTTGTTTGGAATCCGTGGCAACAAACAAATATTGACCATATCGAACGTGTGCAGAGAAAATTTATTAAATGTTTGTGTTTTAAATTGGGCCATCACTACGATGGCAACAAATATGAGGAACTGTGTTCCTCTTTCGGTTTACCAACATTGTTCAAAAGACGGGCATTTTTAGATTCCATGTTTTTACATAAATGTGTGAATAGTATTTATGACTGATTATATTTTATCGAGGCTAAGTTTTAGTGTGCCAACCAGAGTTTTAAGAAGTTGTCCTCTTTTCCGACCCCGACGAAGTCGAATAAATGTACACAAATATTCGCCGTTAATAAGAATCATGAACAATTTTAATGATATTATAAAGGATAACAATAGTCTTGATATTTTTAGCCAGTCAACATCATTTAAACGCCAACTTAAAGAACTGTTTTAGCATGTACATTTGAATTATCATGACATCTTTTTGTTTTTGTCTGTTGTGAAAATTAATTTTAGTCTTTAAAATTTGCACGATCTCATTACTTTTACTACGCCATACAGTTTTATAATTTTAGTGCATTTGACGTGTTAATGTTACCAACTGTACCTAAAAATTATTTTTTTAATTTCTATGTAATTTTAGCTGAGTAAAATATGCACGATCTTAGTTATATTCAGTTTTATAATTCAAGTGTTTATAACATGTATATATGCCGTTAATATCTATACCTAAGTGTTTTTATTTATGTACAATCCGTTTATTAATATTTATATGTATGTGCTGTCGGAGCCTGTGAATGGGACTTGTTCCCGTAGGTTATCCTTATAAATAAATAAATAAATAAATATATATACAGTGGTTTAAACAATATTTTATTTCAGTAATGGATTGGTGAACAGGACAAGCCTATACTAACACCTCTCCAGATGACAATGGATGAATTTACATATAAATACAAACAAGATGACGGATGGTAAATGGAACTAAAACAAAAGTTGTGGCAATAAAGAAAGGAATATATAAATATATAAATAAATACGCAGCTCTTGATAACAATTCCGATAGACGGTTATTTTCTAGAAAAACATTTGCACTGGATTATAATTTTAAAATTCATGCATACATCTTCTCTCTGAAGTAATACAAAAATACTCACTACTGACAAATCATGAGTGATTGGCAAACATTGACATTGACCTTTAATCAAATTTTCTAAATCTTTCAGATTCTATACAGAATTTTTGTACGCTGTTTGCTATCTCTACATTGGATTCGTCATTAAGATCTGGATTACCAAATAAGAGAGATATGTATGTAAGTCCAGGATATTGTGCTAGTTCTAAGAACATAGTCTGTCTTTTTATGTTATAATTTGGACAGTGCAAGAGAAAATGCTCGTTGTCTTCATAAGGGTAACCGCAGTTACACACAGGCGAGTCTTGTATGAATCTATTAAATATATATACAGTAATGAGTACTGTATTGGTTGTTCTATATCACCGACGATGGCAAAATAAACGGCGAAATATCTGATAGCAAAATGAAGTTCTCTATCTTTGGAATTACACTACTAGTGTATTATGCTAAAATTATCAGTGGAACCACAGGATTCTTGGTGAGGGTCACCCATCTCAATTTTCAGTTATGCACAATCGTACAAATGTCTCATAATTTTGGCATTTTTCTCCGTTTTGAGAAAGCGGTACAGTCCCTCTAAGCAACACCTTATTAGACCCAGAGTTAAAATCAAACTCATAGCTAAACCAAACACATATGAATGATACTCCAAACAACTACCAGTGTACTACTGGCCTTCAATTATTCGTCGCAACAGAGACCAGAAAAACTATTTAAAACAATTTACTTCTCTGGCAGAGGTTGCTTAAAGGGGTCAATTTATCTGGCCAATTTCTGTCTGATGCCAGAAGAAACTAAGTGAGCAGATTTATCTCCCCTCATGTGATATGAGATTATACCTGTATTGTCTCCCTTGCTGTGACATGTCTGAAACTGTGAGAATTTCATATGGCAATAATAATTCATTTTAGATTTGATGAGAAATATGCACAGACAATGAACTGATCATAACAAATCAGTACTATATCACCACGACAAGTAACAGACACAAGATTCGGCTCTTCTTAATAAATTTTGTGTTTCGCTTGTCCACAGTACTTAACATTTATTTTCATCTGAAATAAAACATTTGTTTAGTTTGGTATTGCATTAAAATATGTGTCACACAAATCGGTATATCTCATACCAAAGAAGTGATAAGTAAACCTGCATGTATCCACTCTATGATTTTATAAATTTCATCAATGGAAACAAGTGTTTGTCCTTGACATAATTATCCTCAAAATTGATACATTTATGAAGAAAAGAAGAGATATTATACATGTATTAAATAGCACTGAATACTAAATAAATTAAGGCCAAGTATAAAATAATTGTTCTTGAAGACAATACGAAAAATGATCCAATTATATGCAATGAACCAATTAAATTTAACTATCCAAATTTTTAATGAAATTTAATCATTATTTTTTCATGAATTTGATTACCCATTCAAATCAAAGAAATGACGCTATAATAGATTATATAAATTAAACCATTTTGTCAAATAGTAATAAATTTGATCACCCCATTTTCATGGTGAGAAATTTTACTTAGTATTTTGTTTTACATCTCAATAGAAGTTCACAAATTATATCTGAATCCAGCACCCTCCCCTACATTATTAAATACACACTCAGCACTATATTGATTTCTCATTGAAATTCCATAGTGAAATAGGAATGGGACAACACACACAATTGAAAATGTAACTACATTTATGTTGTATAATTGATTAATTACAGACAAAATATATGAGCACACTGATCACAATTTGCAGTTAGAGCCTTTTGCCTAACACTCTTCAAGGCATGCTTGATGTTCTCCATTTTCCAATCCCACTATATGAAATAATCCTTGGGAGAACAAATTTATGAAGACCTTGTAATTTTATGCATTCCCTATTGAGAATTGGCATTTTCTGAAGTCATATGGGTGAGGAAAGTATAAATTACTATCTGTACATCAGTAGTCAAAGGTAAACTCTAGATCATTTCTGGCCAACTTTGAACTGACCTTTTACCCTAATCAGTAGTTTAGGCGGAAAAAAAATGCCTTTCATTTCTGAAAACAATTTGTGCAGTGACAGTTTTTTGTTTGTTTTTTTTTATTCTTCCAACCAGAAACAAAAGGCATCTTGGGGGTTTTGGGCATGGATTTTGTAATGAAGAACTTGCTCAGAATAATTGTTGGTTACAGGCAACATCGTCAGGCAGGGAATTTCAACTACATTCATTGTAAAACTGTTATGTTTCATGAGTATGGATAACCTACCATGGAGATATCATCCATCAACCTATCCATAAAGTCTTTTAAAATTATGCTGTGGACTGAATATATTAACCAACCTTATGCAATGGAGTATAGCTATTCAAGTGTCTCGTGAAGACAAATGACCTTTTTTTGAGTCTCCAGAACCAGTTTAAATGATCCTGAGTTACACTATATGTACATGTATGGCTTAATTCTTGAAACCAGGAAGTACAGGTACCAGGTACAATGCATGTATTTTAACAGTGACAATCCAACATGTCATGACACATGAGACTGAAGAGTTACCTTGATTGTCGTTGCTAACCCTTCAATAGGGGAGATGTTGCTGTGCTTGGTTTACCTCGGGATACTGACATTGTCTATCATAGGTACGATGAAACAATTAAATTATCATCTACAGTTTGAAAAGAAAAGAAATCTATAAAATTTGAAAATCAGTAATGATAATATAACACAAAAATACCTCAATCAGTCAAGGCATAGCCTGTATTTTGAAGTGCCAGTAACAGAGCTTGTCATGCTAAATAATGATGTATCACAATTGCTCATGATCAGATGATGATATATCACAAGATAAAACTGTATTTTGTTTCTTTTTCTTTCTAATATACCAGTTACAGCTCAGGGCTGTGGTTCAAATAATAGGCCAGGTAAGCTTAAGTTGCCTACACTATTTTCATTATGCTAAATATATTCTCCATTGAGTACATCCTTAACGAGAATAAATTAATTAATTAATCATCTCAATGAACAGTTTAATACATATTTCTCCAAAAATTTAATGGGGCTCATACATGTACAAGCAAGAAGGATAATTTTTTTTAGAATAATCTATAGATTTTCAAATTGGTTAAGCCCAACTCACACTACAAACATTTTGTTGTATTAGAACAGAACAGTTTGTTCGCATTTTTGTTTGTGAGATCTGCACTGCAAACATTTTCTCTTGACCACCAGTCACCGTGATCAAGCAGCGAGGCCATTTTGTTGCGTCATGAGAGAGCGGCTTCGTCACATGATGATGACCGACAGCTGCCAGTTGATTAGATAACTGTTGGTAAATATTCAAACATATGTTCGCGATCACCACACACTGAAGACAAAAACTTGTTTCAGGGCAAAACATGTTCGCAATATCAAACAAGTTTGATCTCACGAACATTTGTTCCGAACAGATGTTTTCTGTTTCGGAGCACCTCACACTGCAGACAAAACATGTTCTAAACAGTGTTTTTGTTCTAATACAACAAAATGTTCATAGTGTGAGTTGGGCTTAACATGTATCTTCACTTTTGTTTCTGTGTAAATGGAAAAATACATGTACAATATATAGCACAACCACACTGAACAGGTTTGTGGATCACCTGACTGACTGGTTTATCAGAACTACATCTTCTCCTTTTTTAATCTGTTCCCTGCATCATGTGAATGGTTTGTATATCTATGTTCATCTGAGAATCCATGGCTTTTCAATTACTGAATCAGGGAAATCTCTGGTCATTTTGAGTATTTTGAACATATACACTCTGAAAAGACACCTTCATACAGGCTTACAGTTGGCTAAATACCTTTTCTATAGAACTATATGTTTTGCAATACAATATAGTATTGAAAGAAAACCAGTTACATTACTTATCTGCAGAATTCAATGTTAAACAGCTAAATTTTGTCAAAAAATAACTTTGAATGAGTTAATTGGCACACATTTACTCATTACAGTTCGGTACTTGATTAAATTGACTTTTTTTGTGACCAGAAACATCCTCTGAAATTCAATGAGTTATGTTATTACATGAATACGAGTCCAACCGTCAACCACTATATAAACATCAATGAGAGATGTGGAAATAAAACACAGATCAAAAACACACAGATCTATAATATAGTTACTTTGTAAAGTTTCCTCAAGTTATGATCAGTCAGGAATTCATAGAATATTGTATGATGTCACATATGGAACCGGTACCATATTTCCATTGATCTCAGAAAGAGGGAGTCAACGTATCCGGTCTCTTCATTATAGCTGATCAAATTTAACCTCATCAGATTTGTTCATAAGTATATAGATTACCAGAAACATCATGAACGATGCCAGAGAGTGCAGATAATTTTTAATGGCCTCAACTTTTCATGTTCAGCAACCAAATTCACAAGCTGCAGAATCAGCCAGTCCAGTTGAACTGAGATAACCTGCATTTATTTAACTATGCATTCAACCATGGAGCCTGCTAAATGTAGCTCACAGTGTCAACAGGTATACTATGGCAGAAGAAGGGAATTCTGCCATCAAGCCTACAGAAGTACAATACATGAGTATGAAATATGCAAATAATAAATATACTTAAATACCGTACACACATAATACATACATGTAACCTCACCATTAGATGTGGAATAAGGGTCAAATTGAGGTGGGGTGTAACATGTATATAAAATGAGGACATTGGAATGCTCGAATCGTGAAACTCCCCGTTTGCTTTAATGTTGAATATCATATTCTCAACTTGTTTTCTTGTTGACGTGATTACATTTTATTCCAATTCCACTTGTCCTCCCACCAACTGTTCAGCAATGCAGTTGTGTGTGAGAACATCTCTGTTGAAAACTGAACACCCTGTGCCAAGCTTCACGGAGTACAGTTATGTTCCCCCCCTGTCATGTCCCCCCCCTGTCCCATTCCCCCCCTGTCATGTTCTCCCCCTGGACATATTCCCCCCTGTCATATTCCCCCCCTTATATTTACTTGTCCATATAGCTGTTGTGGGTTAAATATTTAGGTAATTTTTTCTTCCAGTAAAATAATGCCAATTTTTGTTTATCATAAACTGTTACAGGAAAAGACAAATGTTTTTTTTTTAATAAATTATTTTCTTCACAGATATATCTTTAGTAGTCTTAGATAGGCACAAATTTTACCAACCAATAAAAGTAACAGAATTATTTGAATGGTACAATTATAATTGATAGGTAGATAGATTAAGCTTCTTAAATTATTATATATTTATTAGCCTCCTATTGATTGGAGATTAACTGGTACGTTATAAATAATTCTGTTACTTTTATTGGTTGGTAAAATTTGTGCCTATCTAAGACTACTTAAAGATATATCTGTGAAGAAAATAATTTATTGATGGAATTACATTAAAAAAAAACATTTGTCTTTTCCTGTAACAGTTTATGATAAATAAAAATTGGCATTATTTTACTGGAAGAAAAAATTACCTAAATATTTAACCCACAACAGCTATATGGACAAGTAAATATAAGGGGGGGAATATGACAGGGGGGGAATATGTCCAGGGGGGGAACATGACAGGGGGGGAAAATGACAGGGGGGGAATGGGACAGGGGGGGAACATGACAAGGGGGGAAAATGACCTACATTCACATATATGCAACGCGATCGGAACAAACGGGTATTCTCGTGAAAGCGCTAGAAATGCAACCGCATTAGCGGATATCGGGCGTTGAACGCAGGTTACAGCAGTTCTGACCCCTCGACCATCATCCGAACGAATGGAACTGTCCATCTTCACATTTCAAGTTGAATGCTACACTAACGTTCCGTCATTTACCTTGACTTAATGAATAGTGTAAATTGTTCAAACCCGGAAACGCACGTGATGTCATATAGCCAATCAAGATAGGAGCTTGTCAACACCGTGCAGCGAGGATTTTCTTTGATGTCTGCCCGTGTGATTTCCAAATATGGCAAGTGGTGGTTGTATTGATGTTAATTTCTTTCGAATAGCCAATCAAATTTGAATTTTAAATCGGTCAGACATTGCCTTTCTCCTAATATGGATCGCGGAATCTTTATAGAGCTATGACGTCACCAAACCCGTATTCTGATCAGATAATGTGTTCAGCATGTTCAGCCAAGGCACGTGTAGTGTTTGACTTGGATATGCGAAGATGGGTACTGTCATACGTAGAAACTTGTAAGGAAAAGGGAATTTCCAGGTTAGGGCGATCCCGCTCTCTAAAATGGAGATGAAAACGGTCGTTTTTGCTCAATAACTTTTGATTCTTTCTCAACTAATGCTTCAAAACTTCAGTCACATAAATCTATCTATTGTTTCATGACCTAGAACTAGTTTGCTTCTGGAGAACCAGTCAATGTTGTTTTAACAGCATGACATATATTTGGCCTATTTTTATGCAAATTAGATATATGAGAATTTAATTTTCAAAACTTGATGTCTACATTGCATTTGGGGCAGATATTAACCCTATTTACTTTGAGGTCAGAAGGTCAGACAAAGGTCAAGGTCACCTAGACCAGGAAATTTGAAAAAGGTGGGAACTTATTAATACCAGTTCAGAGATGTGGATTATGATCAAATTCCAAGTATACCTCAAACTCATTGCAAGTAGCGGTAATTGATTTTGACTGATTATACCTCTCGACTAATTTGGCCAAAGGGTTATTGTCATTGGCATCGTCCGTCTGTCCATAGTTGGCCTGTACACTATTTCTCTCTCGGACTATAGCCAGGCTATCCAAATCCATACAGCAGTTGCACTTGGTAAGGGGTCAGAAGCCTGTGGAAAATGACCGATCTTGACCTAATTTAAAAGGTCAATTCTAGTTTTTGCAATATTTTTTGAATGGTTATAGTTAGGGTATCTAAAGTTGAACCCTAGCCAAGTTGACCGACCTTGACCTATTTCACAAGGTCATTCGCTGTTATTATGATATATCTTAAAGAAAGATAGCCGGGCTTTTCAAATTCTGCGTATGCATCTTGTGATGATCCAGAAGTAAGTTAAAGATAACTGACCTCGACCCATTTTTTCAAAGTCAGATGTTATTTTTATATTTCCACGTTGAGCGATGTTACAGAAGTACTAGTATTTTTTGTCTTGTCTCATCTGACATGGGAAAATCTGTGTGTGCGCTCTTGTCTACTACCATTTGGGGATATATGTCTGTGTGCGCCTCAAGAGGATTTAGCTGAATTCATTATGTGAACTCAATTTATTGAACAAGAACGACCTTTTTTACCTCCATTTTGGAAGCGGGATCCCCCTAACCTGCTTATAGCCAGCTAAGATGCCCCTCCCCCGCTCTGTCTATCTCTATTTTTAATCATTGCGACGAAATAATAGCCAAACTTTCCAAATTCACACATTTACAGCTTGTGAAATAGTGATTTCTAGCCACCATACTTTCACGTAAAGGTAGACTTCTTAGCCACCATATAATTGCATAAAGTTCGACTTTTCATCTTCCAATTTTATATAATTTGTGCATGCTATATGATGATGTGTTTTGACAAAACTATTTCCGAAATTCTATTTCATGAGTCTTTAGGTCAGTTATTGTGAACACAACTATTTGTGAGAAACAGTTATGTAATTTCAAATTTATACAGGATAACATAGAAACTGCTTATGTAAGTGTACTGAATTATCCTTGGTTTGACGACCGAGTTTAGGTAATGCGACATATAGCTGAGTAGCTTGTCACAACTACAACAGTTTAGTTTAGAGTTAACTCGACCCTGTAAGGTCATGGCATGTATAAAAAAGGGATGACCGGCACATTCAGGCACAATCTTAATAAATTAATATCCTATCAATGCTCCCCAATCGTACATGTCGCTAGGGCCCAATCTTAATAAATTAATATCCTATCAATGCTCCCCAATCGTACATGTCGCTATATAGGATCTTACGTATTTCAATTGAATTTGGTGTTCTGAGCGGATATTTAATAGCAATATGACATCATGGTCGCATCTGGACTCATCCATTTGCAGGGGAGGGGAGATAGGTTCACTGGTTCATTTACCCCAATACTTACACCAAAGATCAGTTCATATATTTACCCCGTATTATGGCGCCACAATGTCGGGACCGCGGCAACATGAAAAGACACCCCGCCAGCGAGCCGGCTAATTCGGCTGAGCCAACCAAAACTTCTCTGTCATCAATGTTCCCCATTCTCAAAGAGAGCCGTGTCTACCCGCGGGAGACCAAAGCGACTCTCATGTAAACTGGTGACATTTTTGAATCTCCAATCTCAAAGCGAGGCAGCATGACATCATTCTCAAAGCGAGCCGTGTCTACCCGCGAACTACTTCCTGTATTAGATAACTCGCTTTCACGGCCAAGTATACATACCGACAATAATTTGTTCGCGATTGATATGCTCCGAAATGGAAAGAGTCATTTCCCAATTATATAGCCCACGTTATGTTTAGCAATTCGCTTCTAACTCGGCGGAGTCAGCAGGTCAGTGACAAGCCAGATAATCATACGCCGCCTACTCACCCCCCAAATTTTGGGGGGATGGCTCCCATTTACGCGTGAGACTCTTTCTCGCAGTAGGGAGTCTCGCGAGACGAGAATGCAATGCTCCCTTCAAAGCACTATGAAGCGTTCTCGGGATTGGTTAACACGCGAGCTACTGCAAGCCTGTTAGATCCTACAAGCGACAGTATCCAAATGGGGAGCAGATAGGATTTAATTTTAATTAGATTGATTCAGGCAGGCCAATACCATCGGGTCTCACTGAGGCTAATACCACCATGTCTCCGATGATAGATGTTACTATCTCCAGTTCTGAAAATGACTGTTTACAAAATGGTCTGATGTTGATGAAGTTGTGTTAGTCTGCCTGCCAAATGCCGTCGATCATTCCTAATCTAGGTGGAATGAATTTACAATAAATCGGCTTAATATTCAGCAGACATCGACTCCGTTTTTGTTGTATCCTGTCTCATTTAAAGAGGCTATCAAGTCTTCGAGAAATCTCAGAAGCCGGACCTTGGAATCTATCATTGTACGGGTTTTATGGAGACCATCACCCGAGTCTGCGGACGACTTCGCGTTACAACATCTTAAGACCGCGCACAAGCTCATGTCGTCTTGAAGACCGAAAATTCCATAAGCCGGATCAGAAGCCTATTGGCGATGACTGGCCGTGACCTAGTATGTAAACGACACATGAATTGGAAATGATACTAAGGGACCTTCGGCGATTTTTACAAAGATTCACTGCTGTAAGCACAATATATCTTGGAGGATCATATGAATAGCCTTCTTAAATTTTGACCAGATGCAACTAGCAATTGACCAAAAGCTTATCAGAGATGATCGAACTTGACCTATTTCCAAAGTCACATTATGCGATAAAAGTATAACTTCGATGCTGTTAACACATCTCTAGTAAAGTTGAGCTAACGTTTCTAAAGTTACACCACATATGCACCTGATCATTGCCCAGAGTTTATCGTACATGACTGTCCTTAGCCCTTTTCTCAAGGTAATCTCTTAGAGCTAATATGTCTATATTTATACCACGGATGTCGATCTGCTTCTTAACCACAGCAAGGGTGATCTCGTGGTAGGCGTTTCGGCTAATACGCATAGGTACCGCAGTTTTTGTACCCGTACTGACGTCCCAGGAGATTACTGATAGTCCGGTCAATTTCTGCCAACCAATCAGCGAGGAATACGCCCCACCGATCAAATTTCTGCTCACTAAGGTTTTTTCGCGAGCACTCCACGTGCGTATAAGTTAGACTGAAAATGGCGGAGGTGTTTAGACGACGTGAGTTATTGTGGGGAGAGGTTTTTGCTACTGTGTGCGATCGTTTCGACGTGGATTCATTCGATCTGCGTAGCTAAGTGAAGGAAACGTGCGTAGGGACGATGTGGGTGATCCCAGATCCTGCTCCCACCTTATTCACCCTTATATACTGACTTGTTATGTGTGTTTGTTCAGGGCTCGAAAAAGTTGACTATAGTATCTGCAATAAAACATGAAACATTGACGAAATTACATTCAGGGATTGGCATAAATTAATTTATTAAAAAAAAACCCCTCAGATGCGCAAGTTTTGCTACTTTCCCAATGTATTGCTACCAATAATCAGTTAGTAACATAAAAAAGTGTCAAATAATAAAACGTCATTTCAGGATCGTACTTTAAGAAATTTTACTACCGGAATTATTAAATATTCGTTAAGAAACAGGTGTATGGGATGGTATGGGTTGATCCTAACCTGATAATTGTGTTTTTACCCTATTTATCGGTCAAATTATCATTGCCATCAAAACAACCTGTGCCCCGTTTGGTGTTCCCGCTTATTACGAAGTAGGCTACAAATTGCAAATTGTCCGGTAATGAGTCAGTCAGTCAGTCAGTCAGTCAGTCCATCCGAATCCTTTTGTCGGCAAAATAAGGAGAACCGTTGAAATTAGAACCTTGATTAGTGATTAGGGGACTGTCACCAACAAGTTCTGAGCTGATCTACTTTTGATGAAATTTTTTGGTGATTTTTGGTGAAAATCACTGCTGATTCTGACTTGGGCAGTGCCCATCTTAATATAGGCAGGATTTCAACTGGGGGTGGGGATTTTCAAGAGTTCAGTTCGCGTTGGAGTAATAATGCTTACTCTACTTCGTAGGTCCTGTGATGTTAGTCATACTGCTCATGTACATATCAGTGGCACTAAAAAATAAAATAAAATAAAAACTAACAGTTCCAATACGTTTTCAGTTGTACTATATTTAACCAGTTGAATTCTTCGCGGAACAAAAGTCTTCTTATATAGCAATCTCAGTAAAGTATACTATAACTATATCTAAACTATAATATCAGTGAACATTCCCTGATATACTCTCTTGGTTTACCTAGATTGGTTATAGGCTATGGTATCATTTTGCTAATCCTAATAAATGTTGAGTAGAACAGAATGCATTAGCGAGTATAATAGTTTTACTTTGTATTGACAGACATGAATTTGCTGTACAAGTCTTATGTTCTGTATTTAGCACCAAAAAGTGTCGCAGTTTTAGAGATAAGGCGTTGAGAATACTAACTACCCTATAACGCACACTCCATTGAAGGCATGTACACCTGACGGACTTACTCTAAGCCTATTTTACGAGAGCTGCAGTATCTAATTTGTAGTAAGGAAGCGTATTGAGACCACAATGAGAAGGTTGATTTGCCAAATATGGAGATATCTCGAAATTACTAAGTTGCTATTTGAAATCACGAGTAATAACGGGAGACAGTGAGAATTTGTGAGTCAAAATGTCGAGATAGTGAGTCAAAATGTCGAGTTAGTAAGTCGAAATTTCGATATAGGCCTACTAAGTCAGAAATTTCGAAATACTAAGTCGAATTGAAGAATATAGTTATTCGACTTTAACCCTACCTGGCCTGGGGGGGGGGGAGACACTTTCCGCCCCCCCCCCCAATCATTTTAATCATATTTCTTCAAAATTCTTACTTATCTGCATGGAAAACCTATTTTATTCATATCAGATTATTATTTACTAATTTATTAGCCAGTTTTTGCGAAAAAACCCAAACATAAATAAAAATTTCGAAAAATCGTCCGAAAAATGTCTTTTTACAAAATGACGTCATTGTGACGTCATCATGGTGGCTATCTTGGACATTTTCTAGAGCTTAGACCCAAAAATATAGTGTGGTAAGTTTCAACTCTCTAACCTTAGGGATAGCAAAAATATATAGGGGGCACTTCCCCCCCCCCCCTCCCCTCAAGGCTGCGGTACACCCCAAATCGCCCAGGCCAGATAGGGTTAAGTATATCGACATTTCAAAAAGCAAATACCATTGATTTCCTGTACTGCTAGTTCAAAATTTTGTGACTTATTAACTCGACATTTTTACATAATATCTCGAAATAGAGACTTACTAAGTGGAATTTCTACTTATACTCTCTACGACATTTCAAAGAAATATATATACCAACATGGTCCCTGGACGCTTCCGTACCGTAAGTCAAAGTCCGCAGAGCGTAAATTTGGTTCGGTCTTTCGTGAAATGACAGCTGCAGAGAGAATGGGAAGCGTAAAGATAGATCACTCGCAGCGTTGTTAACATAACCTATTGACATCCTCTTTATTAATTCGAAATATATACGGTAGTTAGTTCTTCGGTCAACTATGTCAAGCCGTTAGAAACTCGATATGGGTCCACATGATATTGATATATGATTTTTACTTCAGCGATCTTATCCTCACAAAGGCGTTGCATTTGTGGTATTTCACACGTGTTATTAGTCACGCATGCGTAAGCGTTAAATTAACAACGGTCCACACGCTATCTGACGGTTATTGTTGGAATTAACGCGAATAAAGTCGATCTCGCTCACCTGCTTGACTGATCGGGCCGTTTCGTCATATATTTGATAATCCGCCAACTGTGAAGAATGTGGAATAAGCCTTGTAAAAATTACGGAATCTATTTAAAATTGCGGGTTGTTTCGTTCGAACGTATATTATTATCTTGTCAGCATTATCTGAGGTAAATTAAGTCTGCATTCTTGGCTTTGCCAAGGATATATCGGCGCAATTTGTTCACCGAAATGGGAATAAACCAAAAAGGCTACTTCATATTATCCATGTAAAAAAAGTTCTCCTGATTTGGGTATAAAATATATCAATTATGGCAAGTAGTGGATGTAACGCGAAGTTGAATCTTTCTACTCCTCGCTCCTCTACCCCTCCACCCCCACAACCCGATCATCTCGGTCAACTCTGGTCGATTGGGTTATTGTCGTCATCAACTTGTTATCGTGATAAGGATGTATATGTTACAGGCTTCCATATACATACCACATATGCAGTTGGCGTTGGACCAGAAACATATTGAAGATATAACCAACCTTGACCTAATTTGTCAAGGTCAAAAAATACTCTGCCAAGTATGAAATCTCACTCGAGCAATTAGTGGAGATTTATCCTCTCTAGTCTTGAATATGGAATCCGGATGCGGCCATCCCGTGTTTTCGCATCGATAATAGTAACGCGAAAACGCGATGCGAAAACTCGAAAACGCGACGCAAAAACGCGATGGAAAACACGTTTCAAGTTTTCGCATCGCATTTTCGCGTCTCTATTATCGATGCGAAAATGCGAAAACACGAGATGGCCGCATCTGGCTTCCATACTTGGGAAAAAAGATACTTAGGTGAACTTTCTCATTTCTTGATTGAACTCATTCTACCATAAGTGAATTTTATTCCACTTGAGTGAAGTTTTTCTAGAGGAGAGTTAAAGTACTTCACTGATATTAGAGAGAATGATTTTAGCTATTTTACATGTAGATGCCCCTGATCGAAATGAACGCAGAACCCTTTTGACACGAATAGCATGGACTTGTTTTTCCTTGGTTAAATTATGAGGGAAGCTAGGTTAATCTTGGCATAATATCTCTTCAATCCATTCAAATTCTTCCAGGGCAGAGCGATTTGCATCACAGGGGCTCGTTACCGTTGTTTATTGGTTAATTGTGTTGATTTGGGTTGAGGGAGGGGTTCGAGGTCGCGAAGAAAAGTACATGTGAGTCTTAAGTCAGCGACTGAGTTTTGGGAGCATGGTGTGACGACCGCTCCGACTTGAGTGTCTTCCCTTCTTCTTTCTTCATAATCTCAACCCCCCCGTCCCCTTCAACGTAATTAACCAATTACCAACGGTTTTCTTTGCTTTTGGCTTCTACGTTTCTCTGTCATTTCGTTTGAGAAGAACACTTAACTTTTTAGTTTAGCATTCTGCATATCGTTTTAGACCGTTGGATGTGATCACGTGCTGGGATCCAGAAAGAGGCTCGACACATGTGGGGTGTGTGGTGGAAATAACTCGTGTGCCAAAGTATCGGCCAATGAACGCTTCACGTGGAAGGAAGGGGCTTACATAGGGTGTACCGCCAGCTGTGGTGTAGGTAACTTGAACCACAAATATACTCTACGGGTGAATCGCGGGTGTCTGACTGGACACAATTTGGGACTTATTCCACACAATCAAATTGTATAGGACAATTTTTCTTGACCTCCCATAAATTTTCGTGAGCTAGGACTCATTTACACAAAATTTATTTTCCATTGCTCACATCGAACAATTTGTACTACTTCTTTTCTAAGTTCATAGGCGCCATTTTGAATAGTCTCAAAATTTATTTTATATGATGGAAATAGGCTAGAAATGACGCTGATATGATACCGTAAGTCCGAAAATTAAACTCTGTTTGCACATACAGTTGATATCCGAGTATAATTAAAGCATATATGATAAATGTATTCTGTATAGTCTTTGAATTAAATGATTAATTACTTGAACTCATTGTGAGGGCATTTGATGCTTACCGGAAGTTCCCTGTACCAATACACCACTAGCGGTGGTACAAGGGAGATAAACCCCATTCCGGATTAGGCTATGGTACTTCAGTACATGCACCAATCTTGTTCGAACCAGCGTGTGTGAGTGTGAGAAAAAAAATATATTACTTGTTCGGTCAACAGATTTGGGGTTTTTTCCATTCAGCTGACCTGTTTAACCCCGTTAAGCATGTAATTTATGTAGACAACCTTCTTTTGTTGGAAAAAAAGTGGATAGAATAGGGTCATTAACCGGTTCGAGACATTTCTGGACACTCTATATGTCCCCACTCAGACCGCTTGGCGAGGGGTATTCTGTATGTTTTTCATAAAACAGACTTGGGACTCAAAAAATCACCGAACCGTCGGATGTGTTCTGTATGGGGCTTTTGTGTGGTTTATGTTTCAGATTGGTCGCTATGGGATCAGATATCTTCTATTGCCCATATATTCAAAAAATAAATAAAGCAAGAAAGACGAGAATACTAATTCAACGCTGCTAAATTGATTAACAAGATTGTCTTTGGTTATACGGAAATTCTAAACAGTTTTAACAATGCCCGCCTATTGTTTGAGCAGCCGTCCAAAACCACATGCAATGTCGCTATGCATTAAAATGTCGACCTGAATAGGTATAAAAGCAGCAAACGCTGGCACAGCGACAATATCCATATAAGAGAAACGTAAACAAACCTATCAAATTTCAAGAAGTTGGCTCTCGACATCATATTGTCACACAATTACGGAAAATGGACCTCCGTTTTCTCCCATCGGCCAAGACTAGTCTTGGGACATTGTCGTCGTCATCATGTACCTCCGTACGTCCGACCATCCTTCTCCGAATCTCGTTACTGCATTATGCCAAGAATGCAACACTAAATGTACATCACACAGGTGTGTGGTCCAAGAGCAACATGGAAATCAGTGAGATTTAGCCATATATCCTGGTCATCTGGTGAAACTTAGTCAGTTCGACACCAATTGTATGTTGGCCAATATTTGAATACCCCCAGTTACGGCATACAATCGATAGTGCCCCTCTAAGTGGCGCTCTTGGAGGTATAGAAGGGTTATCTCAGAGTGAAAATGGAGGGCTCCGCTTTTATTCATCGCTCGGAACAAACCAATAACCATAGAACACATCAAGATGCGATCCAAAGCGTATGATTGTTAGT